>JAUOBX010515283.1:0-16291 GCA_032360705.1 Eupentacta quinquesemita
TACAGGTTCAGGAAGCCATAAGAGGCTCATCGAGAAATCTTAGCAGTGTTGATCGTGGATGAGCACCAGCGATAGCTCGCCTCCTATTTTACCTGGTGTTCAGATGTTATCGAGGCAGGGGTGTACAGTTAAAAAAAATCCTCCCGGGACCGCTATCTGCGTCCATTTTTGACAGACGATCAGTATACCCCATGATCTAACCACTTTCTTAGATCCCGGAGAAGCGGAAGATTTTGTGGCGCAACTCTGTCGATTTTAGGCACTATACATGTTGCTATCAGCCATTCAGTGGCAAGGATCCCTCCTGTTTGGTGGATGGTCAGCCAATGCTGATGATCCGAGGAATCGCACACATGCATACATTCCTAGGTATAGCGGAGCCGGGGGGGCAGCGGGGCGGCGTGGGCGGCGGGGCCAAGCTCGTTGGTACGTGGTAAGGTGGCCGCGGTGCGTTCATGCATACATAGTTACATACATACGTACGTGCAGCTCGAAGCGCTGGTAGATTATCCGCCCAGAAGCCCTGCATGAGAATGGCTAACAACACTACCATACAACATCACACACTATAGTGAACAGGTGAAGTATTGAGTTTATGCTGAAAAGTGTTTATACTGAAACATTCTTCCCCGGCCTTGGTGGAAGAACGGTTCCCGTGCCGTAAGAGGCTGTTCTGACATGCGGGGTAGAGAGCATGCGGCGTGAACTGATTCTAAGCGATGTTCTTGATGTTCGCACCTGTAGTTATTCACAGAGACAGGCTGGCGCCAGACCATTTATGGTTTTGTAAACAGGGACGAGGATTTCCTTGGGGATTCGGTCAGAAACCAGTGTATATAGATTATTTAGGACTTGGGTTGTGCGCTTCTGCTTTTGAGTACCAGTAATTATTCCGGCAGCATAGTTGGGAACTCATTGAAACTGCAGCATGAGGTTATTAGCGACACCGATGAGAAAGGCATTATGGTAACTTGGATGAACACAGGTCTGAATACGGGTCGTGATAGTTGTTGTGCTAATGAAACAGCGAATCCGTCCGATGTTTCGGATGTTGTAGTGAGACCATTGACCCGTTGGCTACGATCTGTAACCAGGTGATGTCACTTCTTGGGATCGCTAGTTGCACAGAGTGTTAGACACGCCAATATCCCCGACCCAAAATAGTATTACCCTGATTTTTCTGTTGTTGTATGTTATCAGTTGACTATGCTAAAATACTCCTTACCTTTACGTATAAGAATACTTGTGACTATCAACACGATTACCAAAGCTACGAGCACCACTACTGGAATGACAACAAAGAGCTGAGTAGTTGCAGTTGCAGTTGCGGTCTGCGTTGTTGATACGTCATTATCTGTCGAAGGGCAAACCATCGGAAAGATGAAAGAAGGGTAATATAACGTTTGATGAACATGAAATATTTGGGATTAGAATTGGTTAGTGGATATGGTATGGGTGGACACAGTCCTAATAAACAACCCTCTCACCAAGGTATTATAACGTTCGATGAACCTGAGATAATTGAGACTAGAATTGGTTAGCGGGAAGGGTATGGGTGGTCACAGCACTTATAAACGACCCTCTCACCAATTAGTAATACGACAATAGACCCATAACCTGCAGAATTTGCTCAGAGTTATTGACATCATGTAAAAACTGTTCTTGACGGGATTCACCCTCTTTAATAAACCGTCTTCTGAGAGACTGTTCCAGTCATTAATTGTTATTCTTTTGAAAAAATGGAACGTCTAATCCACAAGGTTTTCACCAAACCTATGTTCGCACAAGCAAATATCATTCCTGGTAGTTATATTGACAAATTGGAAAAGATTCAAAAGCATCGAGTCCATCAACAATGGTGGGGTTACTTTTCCTACAACGAGAGTAGAGCACGGTGGGCTAGTTGAGTAGCTCGTCCAGCTGGTAATTCATAGGTTACCGGTTCAAGTCCTCGTTGCACCCTTGAGCAAGGTGCATCAAGGTACATCGATTGTTCGAATGAGCAAGGTGACAAAAGGGGTTTGCATTTCGCCGTTTGCGTGTGATGACCCCGTCCTCGACATTGAAGTCACACTACATGGACATTGCCTTAGTCCGTGACCTGGCGAGGGTTCGTAGCTAGCGAGAGCGTTGTGTCCAGGTTCGCACCCGCACCGGCATATATAAGATCGGTACCCATGTCCAGCAAGTGAACCATAAAAGCGACCATCAAATGACCAGGACAACTTACAGGAAACCAAATGTATCTGGCTGCTGGCTCGCCGAAAAACAAGTTAAACAACTATAAACAAATAACATCAAATGCGAACAACCAATTTTGAGCAGTCTGAGATAAAACACAGCAATGCACTCTGATCAACTGATGGCAAGTTGGAACGCCTTTAGGGAAACACACAAAAGTTATCCGTAGACTCACTAGGCAAGTCAGACAGAAGCCTGGGAAAAAATTATTGGGATCAGGAGAAATAAATTCAAGCATGAGAGTATCACTGTGTCTGATTTCAACACAAACGGTCGAAGTAACATGCTGTCACTCGAACTTGCCCTACCGGCATTTGACAATGAAGATAAAGCGAACAATATCAAACCGACTGGTACAAGGTCACCAGGTCAAGCGTGAAAGTATCTGGATGTACTCATTGCGACACTTCACCCGCAGAATAACACGTGTGACACGACGCTCTTCAACACTCTTCAGCCTATTTTTTTCTATAATTGACCCTCGTTCTGTGGACTCCAGGCAGGAACACCTTACTCAATAATTGGGATAATACGCAACTTATGAAGATTACTTCAATGATAAAGAATACTTGAACACTCTGGTATTCTTATTACAGAAAAGGAATCTATGACTTACCGGTCACGAGCAGATCCAATTGTGTCGACAGTTTAGAGAACGCAGGCGTGAGTCCGAACACGCTACATTCTAGTGTTAACCGCTGTGCAATCGTTTCGTGTACTTCGTATCCAATCGTGAGGGTAACGTCTGTCGTCTCTCCATTCTCATGCGAATGTAACTGTCGATTGAAGAACGTTATCACATCACTGGTTATCCCGCCATCGGGAAATCCCCACTCCAAGTTTACCGCTGGTCGAACGCCTCTGACTGTACATGTCAAGTTGCCCTTCCTCCCAACTTTCAGGACGCAGTAACGCTCTGGACCACACCCTGTTACCATAGCGTAGGCAGGGTTGGGCATAACTAGAAGGAAAAACAGAACATGAATGATGATCATCCACTTGCCTGTCCTCCCAACTTTATGAAAGCTGTAGCGCTCTGAACTACATTTAGCTGTATCGTCTCGCATCACATATTGGTGCGTCACAACGTGGAAAGTGTTCTTAGGTTACCATGCATCATGTTGTCTCTCTTGCCAACTTTCAAGACGCGCTAGCGCTCCTGGTTCACACCAACACACGGATAAATAAAAGAAGCAAAACATATGAAATATGATTTTAGAATGCAATAAGTTGCCTTCCGTCCAACATTCAGGACGCCAAAAACCTGGATCTCTCGCAACCTGGAGACCAATACCATAACAACCACAATGTCAAGCAATGGGATCGAATATTGAGGGTCATATTGCGTTGACACTGTCACGATAATAGTATCGAATATAATACATTTCGGATTCTAATCGATGATCTAATCTTTCACCCCCGGTTTGCCATTTTAGTGGTGACAAATTTGAATGTATAAAGGAAAGAATAAAGCGGAAGTGTCCGCCCCGCTATTCCATATGAATCGGAAACCATCAACATACAACAAGAACACAACGGCCCTGACCTGGTACGAAAACAAGAGGGTTCTCCCTCAAAATCTTCCGAGGTTCCAGTGTTTCGAGTGACCTCAAATCTGTGCCAAAATTATTCGGATCCTCCCCCTCCATTTTTGCAACCAACATGTCCCCAACATTCTTCAGTTATCGTGTTCACAATAATACACACACGCTTGTGTGAGTACAGTCAGTGTCTCAGACTCAAACGTATTTGTTCTGATCTCACCGATTACATTGATCAAGTTTCTTCGATAGTATACAGTCAGTGTCAGTGTCAGTTTCTTCGATAGTGTATAGTTCACAGTGAGCGTCCCAGTGTCAGTCAGTCTCAGAGTCATTTTCAGTGTCAGTCAGTGTCAGTCAGTGTCTCAGACTCAAACGTATTTGTTCTGATTTTGCTGATTACATAGATCAAGTTTCTGTCTTGGCCACCTTTCTCCTAGATGCAGGTCACTTTTCTAGGGTTATCACTAATGCAATGAACAATGCTGCTAAATTCGCCCGCAATGAACTCTTGCAGTACAAACCCAAAACTGCAAGTACCCGCATACCGTTCGTGATTGACTTCAACCCAGTCATGGACGATCTCACCAACGACAATGTTTACGGCAACACAAAGTGTTTGGAACAAGCCTGTCAAATTTGTAAACAAATAACAATTGGCAGAAGCGTATCCATACTTAATATCGGGCTGTCCTTGAGACCCCCTCCTCTCACGCTGCATTGTGACATCTGTGACGAGGGGAATATTGCGAATTAAATCACACATCACTGGGTCGAACCGGGATATGGGACCCCTCAGCGCATATAGTTTCTACAAGGATGGGTGAACTTCCTTTGCGCGTTTTCACATGCGAGACTTTAAGTGTCCCGACTGCGCGTTTCAGTTTGCAGGCGCTTTGGCCCTTTGCAGGATATTGAAGAGACCAACGCGGGTTGCTATTTCAACGCTTCTTAATTCTTGTTTTATTAATACGCTCTTCCTGTTAGGCGCGTTACAATATCAATTGTTCATTTCCATCATATTCGTTAGATTATGTATGTGCAATACGATATTTCATGTAGCCCATAATGGGATCTTAAATAGTAAACCGTTAATTATCTAGCTATATCAGTCATATTCGATGTCATCCGTCGAGCTGACGAAGGCTCCAACTAATTCAAAGTAGTTTCATTATATATGTTGTTAAGGGCGCAATTCCAAATAACACAGAGGTCCCCAAATGACAACGAAAAATTATTTTATCCTGTTTCTGTCTGTAGATTTCAATCATCAGTGGGCCATAGGTTGATGGAACCCACTAAATGAAACGGAAGCTATGCAGATATGGCATATATGTGCAGGATTGAAGGAGTTGCTGGGTAAGCAGGGAAACATCATCTTGAAGTTGATTTGAAATACCTGTACCTTTTCCAACAGTTGTTACGTCCCATCAACTTACGCGCGTGTCACATTTAGCTCTGGAAATATTGCTTTTGCCGTTGTTCGAGTGATCACACAAGTTCTCCCATGATAAAGTCTCATATTTGTTTTGCACATGGAAAGGTGCGTGCAATTCAGTCTGGCTTCCTTGAAATTGCATGACAAACTCGAATATCAAGTCTTCCGGCATCCACATCTGACCAACTGGAGCACAGCGTCAGGAGCTCGTTCCTCGGGTATCATCACTGGCACCCACTCACCGATAGTCAAGTTCCAGCCATAGGTCTTCACCAATGGCACAGAATTGGACAGTTCGTCATTGTTCCAGATCAATAATTGCTAGTGTGATCGCATGATAGCATGATATAGTGTACTGGACGTCAATGGGAGTCTCTCTGATTGTGCCTAATTTTTTCAACATCTAGCATCGTTGATCTTCCACCTCAGACATCTTCGTACCTGGTATGTACAACGAGCGAACCAGTTGCTCGATTACAGAAACTGCATCGTCACCGGGTTTTTCGTGGGTGCCACATCTGTTAATGCAGTCAGTCTATCACTGAGAGGTTTTCTCCGCGCAGCTAACTGTGACATCAGCACCACTCAGTGCATGTAAAGTTGGGAGAACAGCAGTTCTTGGATTCCCAGCGCTGCCACAATAGGCTTCAGGTGGAGATCCAATTGTCACTCACCAGTACCAGTCACGAACGATGCGTCCCCACACCTCTGAACAACTCAAACACTTACAAATATGACTCAAGGATCGGTTACATAGTCTGGTGAAGATGCCCGAAATCACGATGGTCGACTCGTTGTACAGAAATGCGAGGCGGCTGGTCGGAAAATATGGGACTTTATGAGGGAGAACCTGTGTGACCACTGTAACATCGGCCAAAACAATATTTATAGAGCTAAATTTGAGAAGCATGTTGGATAAGTAGGTGGGATGTAACAACTGTTGGGAAAGGTACAGGTGTTTCAGATCAACTTCAAGATGTTGTTTCCCTGCTTTCCAAGCTACTCCTTTAATCCCGTACACATATGTGTCATAACTGCATTGGTTCCGTTTCATTCAGTGGGTCCCATCAACCTATGGCGCACTGATGATTGAAATCTGTTGGAATCTGCAGACAAAAACATGATCAAATTGTTTTTTGCTGTCATTTGGGGGCGCCCTCAAAACATATATAATGACGATATAATTTATTTATTTAAGTTTTATTCTTGACCCTTGGGATCTCTAGATAGGTGGTATAATTTCACTACGAAATACACACGGGACTCCACTTGTTCCCCGACTACTAAGCAAGTGATGTATGGGCGAGCTTCAAGACTTCTGGAGTGATGCAAACTGGCACTAGCGGGCGCAAGATAATAACTCGTGCAGAAATAGTTATTCTGCAGTGGATCGACAACGGCTGGAAAGGTGAACATAATATAGATTTGCACTCACCGAACACTGACAGCTCGTAGGAAGTAACTTTGTTATGCACTCCATCGCTGTGAAGGCACATGTACAGACCTTCGTGATATATGCCGACCTGCGCCATTATCAGCGACCCCGAACCATCTAAGTATGTACTTGTATCATAGGAGTGTGTATAATTGACGCTACCGTTGATGCTGTAACCTACGACCTCGTCTGGCTGTCTTTCCCAAATGAGTACGATATTTTCGTCCGTTCCACAAGGTAGATGGACTTGGCTCTTCCTTTCCACCAGAATCTTCATCGGATTTCCTGATGACGATGATAGGTTAGTGTTGTATGTGATGACGACCATTTCGCTTCTGCTTAGTAGCTTCAGAGTGTCATTTGCCTTACACATGAATACATGAACGGATGGCAACTCGGCCGGTGGGATGACTAGCGAGACAGACGATGTGAACAACAGAGACGCATTACGGATGTCACTGATGAACCCGATTGGTTCATCTGTAGTAGTTGGCCAAAGTTGCCATGTGAGAGGTATCGCAGGTCGGGAAAGTCGTACTACGCAGGTCAATTCACTGCTATCGTTCTGTTGTATCAAGCAGACTTCGTCTAATGAATCACATCTGTCAACGACAGGGGAGGCTGGAGTCGGCGTAACTGGGGAAGAAATCAAATGCACTCGGAAAAGTTGGAAATGACGTTTTTACGTTGTTGCTTATCTGTGACTAAATCTGATTTGCTCAACATACAAATCATATACCAGTAAAAACTGATCAGAGGTCAGTCGAAAACACTGGAATCCTAATTCCACAAATACTATACAAGCGCATTCCTATGTATCGACTTCTGGGTTACCGCCATAGTCCCTCCTGACTTGGTTTACTAGCAGGACTATTAGCGGAGATTCGTTCGGCCTGGGTACTCAAAAAAGAATATGCCCGAGTATGCTGTACTCGGTAAGCAGATAAACAAACAGGTTCCATAGTAGCAATACATAATTGGACAGAACTGGGACGCGCGCTCAGTGTGACATCAAGCTTCGCCTACCAACGCAGCGGAAACATCTGCATACAGTAATTGACTCTTCTATTCTGACAATCAACAGTCTTCGCAAATGTGTGACTTTCGTCCGCATCCGTATGTAGGGAATTTCGGACTCAAGTCTCCATTTGTCCGGACTCGTGATTCGGGCTCACGAACTCGGACTGGAGTCCAAAGCATTCCGGCCAGGCTACACGCTCCTTACTGTGTGAACATTCTCGGAGAAAGCACTCTGATCCAGACTCAGGCATTGAGACTCAGACCCACATTCAGGCACTGGTCTCGAATTCGGACCCAAGTAAATTCACTATAGCATTGCCAGGGTATAACAATGAGATGAACATTTACGATGCCTGTCGTTTTGAACGGAATGTATCATCCTTATTATCTCTTAAGCAAATACGGGGTCCATGGTTCAATCCTTGGTATCTCATGGGTGGGAAGCGTCACATGTCAAAGCTGCAAAGCTGCGTATCAGAATTGGTCTATCAGAATTGATGATTATTGAAGTGCGTACCTGATTCCAATGAGCGGGTGTAATGTTGTAAAGGGCCTTGAACAGTTTGTAACTGGATACGTGCGCTATAAAAGATTCGGCATTACTATTATTATTAATTGAGAATCCTTCGAACTGACCGGCACCGTTTCCAGTGACGGTTTTGTACGGGTTTTCAAACGATCAAGTATCTCAAAAAGTATACCACCTGGCTTGACATTTTTATTGTATGAACGAGGACGGAGTAAGCTTCCATTTTATGTATAGTATGAATACGGCATGGAAAAAGTTGTTCACATAAAAAAAACGATTCACTTCCAATTTGACCCCAAACCGAAATGATGACTACAAACAAAATTGCAAAGGAATGGTACTCCTCACATTTGTATTTATCCCCTCCAGTATGTCTCTGACCGTTCTGCGAAGTAACAGCTATAACCCCCCTGTCTTCTAGGAACATTGTGCAAAATCCCTAAAATAAATCCTATTTCCTCTTATTTGTCTGACGAAGGTCTAAAGTCTGGGGTTAGGCCACCGTTCACCCAATTTCCTTCATTTTCCTCATTTATATAGCAAATTCATTTATTCAATTCAGACCGGCAATGAAACCTAGCAGAGTGGCCACAACATTTAGAACAAACTGTTTTTTTGAGATTCAAGTTCCGCGAATGTTGGTATTCCAACGTCAGTTCGTGGGATTTGACATGAAATCAACTTCTAAGGTCGGAAAATGGATCCAATTTCATCCAATAGGACGTGCGTGGTTAGTGTTGTACATTCCTGGGGAAATGACATATTATGGACATCAATCCCATTTTAGGCTATTGTTAGTTTTCGGAAAAGTGCAAAATTAGTCTAATTTCCGTAACGCATGTCCTAAATAGTTACAAGTATATACAAGGGCAGCAATCTGTCCCTTCCAATCACATGATAGCTGAACTTCCTCGCTCAAAATTCCTTCCCAGCTTTCCAAATCCCAAGGGGCTCATACTGGCTAGCATCATTCTCTTTGAGCAGACGCAAATGATCAGCTGATGTGTTGCCACTTTCAAATATGAAATACAGAAGCCCTCCTTTGTGTTGCAATATCGCTGCATGATGATGCGGTTATTACTGAGTGATTGAGAATGAAAGGTTGCAGCGCAATACATACTCTGTCCCCGAGTGATGAATCAAGGAATTTGGTTTGATAGGCCTACCTGCTGAAGAATGGCTGGACATGAGTTAACCTGATTTGAATTCCTATATCAGCCAGGAGTGAGTGTCATGTCTGGGGAACCCTATATGTTCAGGGAAAAATATAGACTAACGTTACATGTAGATGGGTTTTTCAGGTATACAAAACAGACCTGGCGGAGTCTGTGGAACAGGAAAATGCCGGGATGAAAGCATCATATAATAAAATTCAGATAATTACATTGTAATCTCTCTGTCTGTCTGTCTCTATGTCTATTCACAATTGATTCAAATTGCTACCCCTCCTAAATCCATAGTGCAGCGCGTCGAATTTAAGGTCAAAGGTGATATGGGGATGGATACCAACTACTCCGTAAAAATACATGAGATGTTCCGCCTCCTCCAAATGAACACGTCGGTCGGTATCATCAGGGCAAAATGCTACATACAGGGTAGGTGTTCAGGGATTTCAGGTCATTTTGGCCGAAATGGCTATTCTGAGATTCATAACTACAATAACTTGACTAGGCCTAGATGGATGACGCTTATACATGTTTAGTCTGTGTGGCAAAATAGCTAATGTTATCAAATAAACCTATGATTTGGCTCGCCTCCGTGCTCTAGTGGGCTCAGATTACCTTTAACCTTAACAAATGATAAGATTTGTTCCCTGAGTATATACCAAGTATGAGCCTAATCATGTTTTTTTTACCAAGTAACAATGTTCACAAGAATTTAGGTGTTTGACCTCTGTTGACCACAAATGACCTTGGAACTCCACTAAAAAAATAGGTTTCTTCCTCTCCGAGTGGACCCCCTTGTATCATGTTTTAAATTTGTGAACCATTGCGTTGTTCAGTTATCCTTCCCGCAAGAATTCAGACTTCGTACTCTAGTGGGTTCAGATGACCTTTGACCTTGATAGAAAAAAAATCTGAATCCTAAGTATGGGTAGTATGAATACCAGTTGACCTCAAATGACCATGAAACTCTATTGAAAACAATGGGCTTATTCCTCTCTCGATAGATCCCCCTCGCACCCAAATAAACTTTCATTTTATGTATAGTCTGTGGGCATGGTATGGGGGAAGAATTTTATAATATTATTTCGAAAAGTTGTTTACATTCAAATATCCCGATTGACCTCTAATTTGACCATCAAACTGAAATGATGACCTCAACAAAAATAGCAAGGGAATGGTACTCCTGACTCCTTCTTAAAAAAAACTTATCTGCTATCATCCAAGAGGACGTGCAAGGTGAGTTTATATTACCTTTTCAGGAAGATAACTTATTATAGTCATCAGTCATAGTCGAAAAGTTCAAAATTAGGCAAATTTTCGAGAACGCATGTCAGGACAGCTTAGGTCAGTTAACATCCTATTGACTTACTGTGTATATTGGGTCCATGTGTAGTGACATAATTCAACGTACCACATCCACGTATCTAATTCACTGTATTCGATTTACCAATAAATAAATAGATAAATAAATGAATAAATAAATAAATAAATAAACACACAGATGATCGAACGAACAGAAGAACGAACAAGAACACACACCTGCTAACAAATTACAATGCTATTTATAAACAGTGTTTGTGCCTAATATGCCTCTCTCAGAAGTAAATAATGCCATATAATAATATTTTACTTGTCAAACTTCCGGAAGAGTACGTCTTACCAGTTACAATCACTCTGACGCTGTAATAATCAGGAGGGTCTGACCTGGAAGTGATAATCTCTGCAGTGAAAGTTATCTCATGCTCGACGGAAACGTTCGTGATGATCAGCGAACCATTTGGATCGACGTCAAACTCCCCAGATGTGTAACCCGGTCCACTTTTCGTTGGCCTCCTGTATAGTAACACCGGTTCCTTATCTGCAATGTCTGCCTTTGTGGAGTCGTACCAGTATACCTTGACGAAATTCTCGATGAAAGAACAGCGGACTGTTCCAGGCACTCCGCGTTCGAGGTACTGGGGCGATGGACATCCTTCCACTGTGGGAGTCTGAGTCGCTGTGAAATAACAAAAGTTAGTTGGAACATCTTTACTATTTTTCCATGTTGTATCTCTGAGGGTCCCATGTTATCAGGTACTGTTCGAACCAGTAATACTTCAGTTTGTCACACACAACATGATGTAGGCTGGGTTTGACTAATTACAGAAAACAATTCGTGACGGGACACAAATTCACAGTATCCGGTATAGGCACACTTTGAGCGAACATAACCGCATCCTTTCAGACTTCCATTGGGCTGGAACCATTGGAACGTGAACAGCAGACTGAGGTCCGGAAATGGAGGATTCGGCCTAACACCAATAATAACTGCCTAATCGAGGACTCAACACCGTCTAGATATTATAGCCCATCGATCACAGTTCGATGCACGTTGTAGACTATAAATAAACTTGATCGAAACCATAGCTTCTTCGTTTCTGTCATCTATTTCGAATCGTGAATTTAAAAAATGTTGATTTAGGTCTACATTCAGCGACTGAACAGGTAATACCTAACAGATACAACGATAGGAGTCGTCTTCACTTTCTCAGTAGACGTCACCTTTCATGAGTTTGTCTCTCAGGTCATTTAGTCATGAGGGCATGGAATCCCACACAACCATTGTGGTCAGATACAGTCCGACCGTTCACTGTGACGAGTAGGTTGTTTAGGTACTCACCTTGATTATTAGATGCTAGGCTGAAAGCCACCAGTATGAGTACAAGAAGGGTCAAATCCATCATCGTGATCTGGAATGAAGATATTGACAATATTCAAATCAAAATCACTCAAGAATACATATATTTACCAACTACTGTTTGAGGGTCATGTGAAATATTATGTTCCTTCACCAACTATTGACTATGGTCGAGAGCCCTGTGTTATACCGTATGTTCCTTGAACTATACCAACTCTTAACTATCTAGATGTCACGTATTATATGTTCTTCAGACTATACCAAGTTAATTGAGGGTCATGTAGCATACGTTGCCTCAACTCCACCGACTATTAGGCACAACGATCAATGGCCATGTCACATATGACTACACAAACTCTCAACTGTTCGAGGGTCATATAACATTTTTTCTTAACTATACCAACCCTTAACTGGGTAAAGGTTATATAATATATATTCTCCTGAACTATATCAACTATCAAATGGTCACGAGTCATGTAACATAGCTTCTCAAACTACATCAACTGTTAACTGGTTAAGGGCCACGTAATACATATGTTCTCCAATCTCTACCAACCATCAACTCTTTGAGAATCACGTTCTATGGGTTTCTAAAGGAACATATTTTACATGTATTTTAACCAGTTGATAGTTCGTAAAAGTTGATCATATGTTACATGACCTCTAGCTAGTTGGTGGAGTTTAGGGAACATATGTGACATGGTCCTGAACCAGTTAATATTCGTTATAGTTTGAGAACATATAATAAATTGCGCTTAACCTGTAAATATGTATCATGGTTTGCGAAACATGTTCATTGGCATTATTTCGTTCGAGGAAAACATGTACTTCACTAACTATCATGGTAAAGGCTATGTGACATAAGCTGAACCATTAACTGGAAGAGTCATTTAACATATGTTTCTTAATTATATCAACCATCAAAATCTCTGGTACAATACAAAACAAGAAACAGTACTCCTAACGTTGTGAAGCACCATGTTACGTAGCATATGTTACCTCAACTATACCAACTATATATCAACCGTTTGAAGACCTTGTATGTTCCTCGACCGTTACCAGCTATCAACTGATTGATAGTCATGTGACGTAATTATGTTCCCTAAATTATACCGACTATCAGTACACCAATGGCCATGTGTAGTATGTTGCCTGAACTATATCAACTGTTACCCGAATGAGAGATTTGTGACGAAAATGTTTCTAACACTGAAACAAACGAAAAAAGTTCGCCAAATGCACGTTTTTGTGGTCAATTAAGTTACTTCATACGAACTGCTTCCCCTCCAATTGATGACATTACATGATAGGGATCTAATATAACGGGTAGCCTATTGCCAGTAAACCGTCTACTGTAAATGCTATAATTTTCTCCCCTCGGCAGCAGAAAGTCGACGGGTGATATCCATGGACTCATGATCCATAACACCCACGTAACAAAAACGTTGCCATTCATATACTTCTCATATTTTGCTTGCTGAAGTACAAGCAGGATGTACACATGTCATCGTGGTCCAGAATTCCGTCGTTGCTGAGCTGTAAATACGTACTGCCTCTTCTGGAATTTTCTACACAAATATCTAAACCAAATAAAGTTTAGATCAATACATTCCCTAAGTTACTGGGTATTTTTATAACTGAAGTAAATTGTACATAATACAGGGCATTTCATACATGTGGGCAAATTCAAGTTAGAATTAGAAGTAGACTTGGTGAATAAACCTTTTTTGAATGTCATGATCGTGAAAAACAACTTACCGAAGCCCAATTACGGGTCCCTTGATATTCCTACGATATTGTTATGTACGTACGGCCTGTATGGCAAATCAGACCCACATCACGGGCCTACAACACGATGGATAGGCTGAGTGCTCTTACTGTTGGCCACCACATATGGCACTCATTAAACATAGGCTAGCCTACTCTATGTACATGCCAAAGTCCATTTGGAGTACTTCCAATATGGAGTCACGCGTTCACGTGACAAATGACGTTGCAGAAACAAACAAGCAAATAAACCAATAATGCCTAACCGCATCATGACAAAACAAATGAAACTACAGAAAACAAACGATTGCTTGTTCCTCTTTATAGGTATGCTACATTATCGCCCACACGGGCACAAGCGGGACGCCAACGTACTAAAAGTGGAGTGGACGAAATAACGAACCGGGAAGATTTATTGTTTATACAGGTAGGTATATATACGGAAGAGGATGTTCAAGCCGAATCGAACAACCCGTGTCAGATTCAACCAGCACGTCTTGCCGGATCGTTGTTGACATCCCGGTACTGACGGAAAGGGGTAGTGGGTTATTGTCTTTGATCGAGGCGTATGTAAGCTCACGTGTGGCCGAGAAACGCTACCCATTCATCCCTCATTTTTTGGCATACAGGCAGGCAATACTAGAATAGAATTTTGGTTGTCGGCAGCGATAGGCTAGTCTCGCGATGTCGAGGTCTTGAAAACGCACTGTAAATCTCGACACTCGCACACTCAAATATCACTCGAATATCAGACGCTACGTTTACACTAGACATATGACCTACACATTATGTTTATGTTCCTTTCGTCATGATTTATGAATAATGTGACTTTTGGGGTGCTCGAGAAATGAATATTCCCGTAACTTGTTTTGGTATGATGACGTCTCATTAATAAACTGTAAGCAACAACACGTGTGCCGATTGTGCGTGAAATTCAGGAACACAACAGCTGATCATGACGTCACACGTCGGTACTCTTTATGCCAATAACATAATTTTATACTGAATTATATAGAGGACGGACAGCCAGTGTAGTCGTAGAAGGGCTGGAGTGATGTGATCGAACTTTCTGGAGCATGTGATCATACAGGCAGCAGTGTTCTGGGTACGCTGAAAAAGTATGATTTGGTAATCAGGAAAGCCATACTAAGGCGAATTCCCATAGTCCAATTTCGCGGTCATAACTGCGTGAATGATGGTCTTGCAGGATTCTTCTGAGAGAGCTGAAAGACATTTTACGGAGGAATTAGTTGGTCCAGGTAGTGATCCTGGGAAGAGAAGGCACTGTCAATGGTAACCCCGATATCCTCGGCAGAATCTGAGAGTTTCACAGACTGTTGAAACAAAAGTTTGATATCTTTGATTCCCTCTACTTTGTGAAGCGCATAGGTAGTTACTTTGTAATTATTATGCGCTATATAGATCGAATGTGATATCATTATTATTACTTGGAATGGTGACGGGTGCAATATCATAGCGGAAGTGAATCGGAATAGCTTCTGTCTTGTCATCGTATACTTTCAGTTCGTTTTGGGTGAATTGGCTGCTTCAAGGGAACTGGTGGAATTGGAGACCATGATGACGGTGGCCAAGTGATTCTATATACAAAGTGAAAAGAAAATATCATTGCGGAACCCGGAGTGGAGTGGTAATCCCCTGCTTCCCGCTAAAACACAATGCTAAAGGTCTGTCTTCCAGGTACGAACGTAGCCAGTCGTGAGAAATTTCATTGATACATAAGTTATGTAAACGATGGAGGAGAATATTGCAATCGATGGAGTCGAATGCTGGTCAAGGAGAATGAGGAGGACATAACTGCCTCCATCTAAAGACCGGAGTATATATATGTGCACACATAGTAAATCTGTTTCGGTACTATGGGACTTCCGATTGGCATATTGCCGGTTCCAATAGGGAGTGTTGGGTTATGTAGTGATTGCGTTGGGCAGCCACTACTCTCTCGATGACCTTGGATACAAACTATAGGTTGGAAATTGGACGGAAGTTATTCAGGTATTCTGGGTTGCGATTCGTTTTTCAGAAGTGAAGCCACTACTGCAAACTTGAGGGTTTCGGGTACAACACCATATTTCAATGATAGATTGACAACATACGTAAGTATGAAGATCAATCTTCTGAGACAGGTCTTAACCATCGATGTGGGCATAGGGTATGAAGAGCAAGACTTGTTTGGGGACGCCGTTACTATTGATCTTACGAAATCCTATGAGGTTGGCGTGATTGAGTTTAGAGATGTGGTAACATCAGCTTCTGCATAACTGAAGTCAGCGCGTATATCTTGATCATCAAGGATTGGCGAATAGCAAATATCTTATTAGAGAAGTAGCGACAACGAGAACGCAACTCTGCGTACTGATTCCTTGCTTTTTTGCATCCAACCAGTTGAACGTCACACTTCAGTAACATATGAATAAGTTATTCTAGTATTCTTCACTCTAGTATTCGGGCAGGTATGG
>JAUOBX010515395.1:0-10118 GCA_032360705.1 Eupentacta quinquesemita
CACCTCAGTCGCTTCCGCGCATCCATCGAATCATCCATTCATTTTCATATCGACCACATCTAGCTTTAATTCCTGGTTCCTTCCATGTCGTGACGTATCGCTGGCTGGACAACTATTTCCTGCATCTTTCCCTTGACCCGGTTTGGCACTTTCTGTCGGCATAATATTCCACTTTAGCTTCTTCCAGTTATTCTAATCAGCTATACCAAATAGCAGGCATGCGCCGGTGGAACGCCGTCGGAACGCCGGATCCACTACCAGCGTGATGACTGGAGGGGAGGGCCTAACACCCTGCGGCGTAACGCATCGACGGCGGGTCGCTGTAGTAAATTTTACCAATAACTGGAGGTGCAAATCCGACAGTGTTCCGACTTCGTTCCGACACTCGGACACTGGCCGGGCCGACCAAATCCCGCCGCTGACTGGGTAATTGTTATCGTTTAATACCGCCATCACTGTCCACATCGCCCTCACTCTCAATAGTGCTTCCAACGTACTCAAACTCTACCACTGTTGGTATGCTGGTTGTGCCATTTGTTCTGTCTCGGCATTTTCATGACAGCACATATAGGTCTACTCTGTCTCCTTACTAGAAACGTTCATTCCTCATTCCTCAAGGGCTGTACACCATGTTCGAATCCCTTTGTATGCTTGTTGTATCTTCGGAGCAGAGAACCACATCATCGGATAGACTGTACACATGCATCATCCGCCATGGTGCACTCTTCCTCATCTGTTCTCTCAGTACGTCTATAATTAATGATCGTGAATAGGAACGGACTGGTGGAGGCACAACATCACAATCGGATAATGGAACTAACTTGAGCCCAGAGCTTGGTTCCTTTATCCGGATGTCGTGAATACGCCTCTAACAAGTGATCAACTCGCCGCAACATGTGTCAACCCGAAACCATTTACAAATGTCTGATTTACAGAACACTGAGTGATAATCACACTGACGAAGTGGGCGTCTCCAAAACGAAGACCTCTAAAGGGGAGACCGAATACTTTTCACAATCTCTATTTTGTTGAGTCTTCCGTCTCCGTTTTAGAGATCTTCGTTCTAGAGATTGTGGAGAGTGTGATGTATTAGAGAGACTCGGTAGACAAGGAGGTGGCCATCTTGTTAACCGGTTTATTCGGGCTCTTAGAGGGCGCTCTGCAGATATACTACATCCCCTCTCCACTTGAAAAAGAAAAAAAAAAATTTTTTTACAAACAGCAATGCCATACAATAAAACTTATAAACTACATAACCCTTGACTGACTATTCCATGCGTAGGAAACGTTTTAAACATGAGCAAACTGCCCATACAGAAAAATGTCCTTTCCATGCTGTTTTTATAAAGTAAACACAAAAACAATGTGCAATACTTGTGCAAACAACATAACAAATGTCTTGTCCTGTACACAACTGCTCACTAATCAGTCAACCCTACATGGACTCGATCAATCTCTTTGTTTTGTGACTGTTCCTCTCTGAACGCCTAGGAACATTTGGTTCACTGGCCGGCGTGGTCTGCTCTCCAGAGAGCCCCTGCGAACCAGGATCGGGGCCAGACGGTTCCTCTGGACCCGTGTTCTCTTGCTCTGTCTGGGTTGTAGAGTCTGGTATTGGATCTGTGACGACTGGAGGCATTGGCACATGTCTCAGCAGTGTAGACTGTGTGTCATTCCTATTGGATTGCTCAGTCTGGATGTCACGATTGTCACCTGGACCAGTCTGGAGCAAGTGGTCCACATGGCAATAACGCAGCACATGCCCAACTCTAACGACATATGACATGGCTCCGACTCTTTTTGCCACAACCCCTAACAGATACTTCTCTCTACCCCCTCTGAAGTTTCTGACCCGAACTTTGTCACCAATATTGAAAACCCTTAGACCCATACCAGGGGTGTCATGACTCAGCCTTTGCCTGTTTTGCTGTTCAGTGACCTTCCTATCTTTGACCTTCAACAAGCTGAACCTAGTATTGGGTGAGTGTTTGAACAGGAGCTCATAGGGTGAAGCTCCAGTGGTCGACTGGGGGGTGACCCGATACGACAGCAGAAAGTTGTCCAAGCGGTGACGCAGGGACACTTTGGGAGACTTGCCAAGCTGGTCACTCACAAAGTATTTCTTTAGTGCTCTTTTGACAATTTGGACACTACGCTCAGCAGCCCCATTCGTTGCTGGATGGTATGGAGGGGAACAAGTGTGGATTATGCCGTTGCCACTCAGGAAGAGTTCAAATTCCTCAGAACGGAACTGTGGTCCGTTGTCCGATACCAGCTCTAACGGCACACCAAAAGTAGCAAACCACCCTCTCAGTACCTCAATTGTCTTAGCGCTAGTGGTGTTCAACATGATCTCAACATTTACCCATTTGCTGTAACAGTCCACCATAACCAAAAAGTTATTTCCCTCTAGCTCACAAAAGTCTACATGTACTCGCTCCCATGGCCGACGTGTTTGGGACCATGGAACGAACGGAACCTTAGTCGGCTCATTTTGCATGGCTGCACAAACCGAGCAGTTCCTTGAGACCTCCTCAATGTCCCGGTCTATGTTGGGGTACCAGAAGTAGCTACGAGCAACAGCCTTCATGCGCACAATTCCAGTGTGCTCCTGGTGCAACTCCTCGATTAGCCTTTTCCTATATTTGGGTGGTATGATTACTCTCAGTCCCCACTGGAGACAGCCTTGGTCAACACTCAACTCATTACGTTTCCCAAAATACTCCTTAAAATCATCATCAGCATTGTGTTTGGGCCAACCATTCATCACATGATTCAAAACCTTACACAGGGTAGGATCTTTCCTGGTTTCCTCCCTGATTTGCTCAGCCGATACTGGCAGGTCATTAGTGTATGTGAAGAAGTTCACCTCCAACTCAGTAGCGAGGAAGTGGTCACTACTGGCTGGGAACCTGGATAACACATCTGCATTAGCATGATCCACTGATCTCCGGTACTTGATGTCATACCTATGGGCCATGAGTATTAACGCCCATCTCTGTAGCCGCGCTGCAGCTAAGGATGGAACTCCCTTCTTTGATCCAAATATAGTGGTGAGTGCCTCATGATCAGTCAAAAGAGTGAACTTCCTCCCATACAAGTACTTATGGAACTTAGTTACCCCATATATGATAGCTAGTGATTCCTTTTCAACCTGAGCATAGTTCTTCTCAGAATCTGTCAAGGTACGTGATGCATAGCCTACGGGTCTCTCATCCCCATTGGCCATAACCTGAGACAGAACCACTCCTAATCCTATTGGAGAAGCGTCACAAGCCAGCACTAACGGCCTATTAGGGTCATAGTGCACAAGAACTTGATCACTTGCCAGCCAATTCTTCACTTCCAGAAGGGCGTCCTGGCACTCACAAGACCAGTTCCACTCAACCCCATCACGCAGCAAGTTATACAGTGGGGCAAAGCGCGTTGCCAGATCTGGAATGAACTTGCAATAGTACACAACAATACCTATGAAGGTTCTCAACTCATCCACGTTTTGTGGGGCATCAGCATCCCGAATGGCCTGGATTTTCTCCTGTGTGGGGTGTACCCCCTCCCCATCAATCCTATGTCCCAAGTAGGTCACACTTGGCTGCATGAAGCAACACTTGGCCTGCTTGGCTTTAATTCCAAACTCCTCTAGCTTGCCCAAAACCTCCCCAAGGACCTTGATGTGGTTTTGCTCAGTGCTACTACTGATCAGGATGTCATCTAGGAAACAGACCACCCCAGGAATCCCCCCTAGTATCTGATCCATTACTGCTTGAAACAATGAGGGTGCTGTTGACACCCCAAAAGGTAACCTCTGATACTGATACAGACCCTTGTGTGTGTTTATGGTCAGAAGTTCCTTTGAGCGCTCTGTAAGCTCAAGTTGCTGGTACGCATTGGAAAGATCAATTTTGCTGAACCACTTTCCCCCAGCTAAACCAGCAAAAATATCCTCGGCAGTGGGCAGTGGGTACGAGTCCCCTTCTACAACCTTGTTGACAGTGAGCTTATAGTCGCCGCATATTCTTATGGACCCATCGGCTTTGGGGACAATGACTATTGGCGCCGCCCACTTAGAATGCTTCACCCTTGTGGTTACCCCACAAGCCTGTAGCCTATCCAGCTCTTTGCCTACTTTGTCCCGGATTGCGTAGGGAACAGGCCTAGCCTTACAAAATGTTGGCACACTCCCTTGCTCAATTTTGATCTCTGCTTCATGATGTTTTATTTTGTCAGCCGGGCCAGCTGTTTGAAAGATAGCTTCATACCTTTGCAAGGTATTCCCAACACTAGCATTTTGAACCTGACTCTGTGTGCTGAAAATATCTTGCAATGGCAGCTTAATGTACTGCAACCAATTGCGCCCGAGCAAAGCTGCTTTATTGCCCTTCACCACATATAATGGTAAATTGTGCACATCTTCCCCATATTTAACATTTACCTGCATCACACCCATCAACTCGATTTTGTCATTCGAGTAACTTTTCAAGTTAATGTTGGGTTTTTGAAGTTCCCTGTTGGAGAAGTGTCTCTGGTAATCCGGCTCACTGATCACTGTGACTGACGCTGCTGTATCCAGAGTGAAGTCAACGTTGGCCCCCTCGACGTTCATCGCCACATGGTAAGCTGGTACATCACTGATCGCCGATTTTGTCTGGTAAAGCGTTCCCAAGAAAGCGACTTCCTGATCCAACTGGTCCTCACTGTCATCCTGCTGATCGGGTTCCAACATATGCGCCTGACCTTGACCCCGGGAACCGCCACCGCGAGAATCACCTCCACGGGAGCCGCCTCCTCGGTATCTGCCTCTACCCCGGCCTGATCGGTGCTCCCTCTGCCATTGTGTAGTATGATTAGGATTACAAGCCCTTTTCAAATGACCAGTTTTGTTGCAACTGAAACATGTTGCCGCTTTATGTGGACAACCACTTGCCAGGTGGTACGAGCTCAAGCATCGGTAGCATTCCCTTGTTGTATCCCCAGTGGCACCAATCTTGTGCACTTCCCCAGTTGGCCTTGTTGTACCGGTAGCCATATTATCACTGGCTATGTTACTAGTAGCTGCTGTATTTAGCTGTACCGTGTCCTTCAGTGCCGTCTCCATCGCCTGTGCCTCTTCTGCTGCTGTTTTCCAGGTGAGACCATCCCCCCGTTGCAGCAGTTTAGCTTGCACCTTGGGATTAGCAAGCCCCCCAACAAAGGTGTCACGAAGGTTCTCCTCTAGGTTTACCCCGTACGCACAGTGGCGAGATAACTTCTTCAGTTCTAAGATGTAGTCTTCCACAGACTCGTTTTGCCTTTGCCTGCGATTACGGAATTTTAAACGGAGTGCGATGGTGTTTCTCGTTGGTGCATAGTAATTGTCCAGCAATTTGAGTATCTCAACGTATTCCATATCACTCGGCTCTTTGGGTGTGGCATGATTGACAACAATTTCGAAAGCTTCTGGACCAATCATTGCCAAGAAAACATTCACCTTCTCAGTGTCTACAATTTTATTAGCCTTCATCCAGACCTCCAATCGTTTCTGATAGTTAGCCCAGTCCTCCTTTGAACTTTCAAAATGTCCTATCGAGCCAATAAATCCTCTGGGGTTAGCCATTTTAACTTACGGCTTTAACTGTTAGTGTTACTGTTATACTGTTTGAAGTGGCTGTGTTACAATACTGCTGTAGTACCGCTTAGGCCTAGCCTAGCCTTTATCCCGCAGCATTCGTATACACACACTGACCTTCCCCCGGCGTAGCCTTTTGCATGTTCATTCATATGATATTGGGACGAGTGGAAAATCCATCCAAATCTCGCCCATTACGCTTATTCTTGCGTAAAAAAATATCCAGCGAACTGCTTTAGGTGTTTATGTTACCGACTCTCCCAACGTTGCTGTCTAATCCCGTCCGTCGTCGCCAAATTGTGATGTATTAGAGAGACTCGGTAGACAAGGAGGTGGCCATTTTGTTAACCGGTTCATTCAGGCTCTTAGAGGGCGCTATGCAGATATACTACAATGGATAACTATGAAACTTGGTGACAATGATGACCAAGTCATGGGCCATCAGGGGTGTTCAGAAATTTTGGGCCCGAGGCTCAGTGTGGGCTCTGGGGCCCATCATGTGGCATCTCGCCAAATGCTTCTCCTCTTACAAATGTTATTGCACAGTGCTGATGTTCAGTCATAATGATGATCCAATATGTGTACCTTCAGAGTGTTCTGGAGTTTTGGGCCCAAGGTCCCAATTGAGCCCAAGGGCCCATTTAAGAAATTTCACACAAGGGCACTTGAAATGCTTAGCTCCTCCTACGAATTCTAGTGCACAATGCTGATGTTTGGTCATAATGATGGTCTGACACAGTGACAGCCATACCTTTAGCATGTTGAGAAATTTGAGAAAAAAGATCATCGGAGGTCTAATTGCATAATTTATGCAGTTCTCCTAACTTTGTTGCATTTGAACAAACTGGCTTTCACTTGGTTCCAGAAAACATGAAACTTTCGTCATGTCCGCCGCAGCTGCCGCTGTTTCTACCGCCGCCGCCGGAAGATTTTTGTGTTTATGCAATAACTCGCCAACAGCCCAACACAATATCCGATTGATTCATAACTCGGCACGCATGTCCGCCCCAGACAAATCTCGGATGGGTTTGAAAGTGGGCATTATTGCATGACTGCTGCCCTCTATTTTACCGGTTTCGTGAGAAAATATCAAGTTTGTCTGTTATCCACGAAACTTGGTGGATATGGACTACAATTGGTCCTGAAAAACATAGCGGTAATTTCAAGGTCATCGCAGGTCAAATTTGCAGGATTTTCATAACTTTGTTGGATTTGAACAAAACTTGGTGTATGTGGGCTACAGTTAGTCCCGAACGACATGGCAGTGATTTCAGGGTCAATGGAGGTCAAATTTGCCTAATATATGCGTTTTTCCTAACTGTCTCAGAATTGAACGGAACTTGGTGGATATGGCCTCCACTTGGTTCCAGACAACATGAAGGTCGTTTCAAGGTCACCGAATGTCTCTCACTGATTGCTCAAATGTGGGGATATTACATGATGGCGGTTTACCTGCCGGCGATTGTCTAGTTTCCACAACGATTTTGACACTCCCTGCACCCCCATAGCACTACTTTTGGTCCCGGGCGGCAGGGCACTTTCCAGCCACTAGTGCCAAGCGGCTAGTGCTGGCTGCCCTCGCCCACCGTGGCTACAACCCTGGATGGGAAGGGTGCGTCACTCTATATATCCACCTATCTGTCCAGTCTATAAACATTTACTTTTTCTGGCTGCCAAATGTTCGTTCCTCGGCAGATGTTAACCAGATCTGGAGACCCACTCTCCTCCCCCACACTATGACAGATAATCACAATTTATTGACTGGCAATCCAGTTAACATGATGATACAATGTAGTCTTTGATTTTCATTTTCGGTGCTGATGTACAGTATATATTATGTTGACTCTATGGGGTACGTGCTCTGTAACCTCTTGTCTCGATCGTGTCCTTCATGAACACATGTGCTAGTTTTAGAGTTGTTCTACTCACAGGACAGGAAATATGCGGGGTCTGCGGGTGATTAGCCCCCTGAAAACTGAGAATAGTTCCATCAAAAATATCACGGGGGCGAAAAAAACATTGATGTAGGAAGAAATTTGCCACTTCCCCCAAAAAGCGAGGGGGAATTGTTATGAGGAATCCCCTGTCTTGGCCTGGAATTGGCCGGAAATGTATCGAAATTCACTATGCTTTCGGATACATTTTGACCAAATTGTTATCACCTCACAGTGATTTGAAATCCAAAAGGGCTCTGTGCATTGAAAAAGAACCCTATGTCCTAGTTCACAAAGGTTTTTTTAGATGGAAATATTGCAAAAGAGCCCTGCCCCGTCTACTCAGGAACCATATAGCCAACTATCTACTCCGGTGCCATGTGAGACATCATCAATTCTTGATGGCTTTCTTTCCTGGAAAAGTGTGTTTCTCTGCCACCAATAGCACTGTCTTGATAGATTGGCCAGTAATGACCACCTGCATACAGCTATGATGTAAAGACCAGACCTTTACCAATGGAGTAAATCCTTGCATAACCCATCTTGGTTTAATATATGGAAGTATTACTCCAGGTTCAATTAAATTTATTTCTGTCACCAACTCATTTTAATCTTGATCTATGAGTAATTTCCGAGATTGATTCTGCAGGCCTGTATCAGTTGCGTACCAATTGGTGCCTTGGCTTTCTTGGGGCAGCAGAAGAGATTAATCCATTTGAAGATGTAGATACCAAGTGGGGATTTGTCTGGAATGATATTCATAATCAATCATGTGCTATTCTGAATTCTTCGGGACCTTCCTAAATGGCCTCGAAATAGTGTTTACGTCAGCGTACGTAGGCCCTGTATGGCAGTCATGACAGTGTGTACGTGTGTCGGTGTGTGTGTATGTGATGCATGGCTTGTAAACATGATAACTCAATCCAGCCTTGATGTATGAAGCTCATACTTGGTATATGTGTTCCCCATTATGAGTACAGGAACCTTATTGATTTTGTGGTAGATGAGGGGGTCATTTTGGGGGAAATTTATGGAATTGTAGGAAATCAATATTTCGGTCAATTTTGACTTGTGAAAATGATAAATCCACCCCACTTGAATAGATGGAGCTCATACTTGGTAGGTATGTTCCACTTGATGAGTGCATGAATCCCAATGTTTCGGTGCCGGTCAGAGGTCACCTGAGGTCACTAGAAGTCGAAGTCTGGAATCCTTTCAGAGACGATAAGTCCAGAACGCCTGATCTGATCACGCTAGATTTTAGTTTGTAGCTTCCCCATGTGGAGTACAGGAGGGTAATTCCACAGAAATGTCAACCGAAGGCAAAAATTTAGAACCTGATTGGTCACTTCGAATCATATATATGGGAAAACAGTATATTGTTGCATATTTTAGACATTTTCCATGAATATATTGTTTTTACCTCGAATTTGACATTAACAGCTGTCACGGACGTGACATTTCAAGCTGTCACGGACGTGACATTTGCTGTCACGTCCTAGATGTGAAATCTGGCATAGCGTTTGCCTTGTTAATGTTATGGAATCTGCATGTGTTATTGTCTCTCTGTATGGAAATGGGAGTGGGCTTTTATCAGGGGATGGGCCACTATTAGGATGAATATGGTAGGCTTAGTTGAATAGTATGCAGTTTGAAATAGTTCAGGGTCCAGTAAACACCTAAATTTTGATGGGTATGTAGAATAACTCAATTTAAAATGAATCACAATGTTCCATAATAATTCAATTCAGATAGGATACAATTGATTGAGACAAGACTTCATTACCTTGTGTTTGAATATTTTGTTAACATGTTGCTGTATCTTGTAGGAAGACACAGAGTTTTGATAGCAAACTTGACGAATAAAAAAAATCAGTTTGCCTTGTCACGTCCGTGACACACTTTTTTTGCGAATTTAAGAATGAAAGAAATAATTGAACTTCAAGGTCTTTTATTTGGTGGTACTACAATCTACAACTCAAGACATACTGATAAGTGATAGTAGAAATGGGCACAATGGGTTCACAACGGAATGATGGCCCCTTGAAGTGTGCAAATGTCACGTCATGCTGTATCTGGTGTCAATTGGAGGTCATTTTGGGCATTGATATTTGGGCTAATTCTGGCTTCTATATACCTTAAGTTGAACCCTACCTTGATGGATGAAGCTCATATGACTATATGAATCCTATTGTTCTGGGGTCAGGTTGAAGGTCATCTGTAGTCACTAGAGGAATAGTTGGTCTCATAATGCCGTAATTTGGTGGTTACCCCCTCATTGAAAGTACAAGCCCCTATCACTTTCAGTGTGAAGCTGTGGTCTTGACAGTCAATCCGTACAATTCTGTACCTATGTTTGGGCCATGGGTAGGTAAAATAAAATGTAAGCAATCCACTCAATTTTAGTTTTGTTACCGAAATCTGGCCTCTATATATTCAATACCAGAATATTTAGATTTATTAGCTGAATGTGTCACCTCCCCCTCCCCTCCCCTTCAATCCTCACGGTCACTTGCCAGTGGTATGTACTGATTGTGGATGATGATGAGTTCCATTGCTGCACCGGTTATTCTACAGGT
>JAUOBX010515728.1:0-10118 GCA_032360705.1 Eupentacta quinquesemita
ACGGACAGACGGACAGACAGACAGACACACAACATAGTGATCACTAAGTCTCTCCTTGAACAAAGTTCAGGCGAGACAAAGTTCAGGCGAGACAAAAAATCGCATAATTGGACCTAGCTTACATAGCCAGTGATATCAACTTGGAGCTCAACTTGCTGCATGTTTAACCTGTTGAGGCTATGAAACGGTACCTCTTGATAACTGAAGTGCGCCACCAATCCCAAACAATAGTCCTGAACCATGGGCACGGAATCGGGCGGTGTCCTCGTCACAAGGCGTGCGTGAATATGCACCAGATGACCGGCCCATAATTATCTTAAATAAATTTGCAGTAATTATGACATCATCGTTTAGGGCATGGCTTACCTGAACACGTGCCTCGGTGAGGCTGCACCTGAGTGCGAGCTGTTCCCGACAGTAGACGTCAGGATAGTGGGTCTTCTGGAATACCTTCTCCATCTCCTCTAGCTGGTAGCTCGTGAAGGTCGTTCGGTTCCTCCGCTTCTTTCGTCCGGCTGCGGACTCGTCGCTGTCCGGCGACCCCGCCTCCTTGATCCCGCTGCTGCTGTTATTATTCTTCTCTGGATTCGGGCTGGGGAGGGAGGTCAGGTCCTTGTTGTAGGACCCGTTCTGGGTTGGTCGAGGGCTCCCGCTGGTAGGGAGGATGTCAACCGTCTCGTTAGTCATGATACTAAGAGGTTGTTTGATCTCGCTGCTGCAGGAGGTAAAGACAAGTCCACCTTCGCTGAATGTCACTGCAGACGTCCTCTGATAGGCCTCGGTCAGTTTCGTCTCAAGAGAGGGAGTGTTTATATCTGTGGGAATGGAGAGAAAAGACAATAAGATTTGTCAAAACACAGTGGATAAACTGTCGAAGTCACAACCAGAAAACAGTATAACACAGAGTTGAGAGGAATGCAGCGTTTATATATGTATGGGCATATGTGTGAACACATATTTACACAATCAGTTGCCCCCACTTTAGAAACACGTTCGAATTCCAAACTTGTTCAATAATCGAATACATTTCAAACAGACTTACCATAAAATGGGGTAACTTTGGCATGTGGGACAATATTGGAAGTTATGTGTTTTCCATCAAAATGGATGACTGCCCTCTATTTTCGAAACTTCCAATATTGTGATCTCTTGTTGTGTAGTGACTAGTGTTGTTGTAAACAGCAACACAATGTAAAAACACGGGTATTATGATAAATACTATCTGAAATAACGTGTAAACAATAGGAGAAGCCTAATGGATTGATGAGCTAATTTGCACATTCATTGTGCAAGTCTCCATTGCCGCACAGAGTATTATTTCAGGTTCGTAAAGTTTATCCAACATTCCCAGTCCCCTCTCAATGTCCGAAAAATCGATTCTGCATACTGTTGTTGGTTTTGTGATTTACCTGCCAAAGTTGCCCCAAAATTAAACATCCATCTCTGTTGTACATACGCCATTGGTTTTCTGAAGCACCATGCATTGACATCACCATTGATTTGTATAAATACACAAGAGTACCGATGCTCATTTTAACATAGAAAATGCTGGCTATCCATAAAACGTTCAATCTAATTGGCGAACAATCCTGAAAACCGGTATGTGTTTAATTGCTGAATACGTGTCCGATGTAGCTCAAAAGTCAAAAGGCAGTAACCAACACAATCACTTGCCTCTCAACAATTCCTAGTTCTGTGATATTTTGCGGTGTCTGAGCCACCGCTGTGAAGCGCATTCTTCGAACGAATCAAAAACATGTGCCCCCTCCGGTAGCAGAAACGAGAAAAGTTTAACACCTTGGCGTATTCGCGGCCAAGTCAGAAAATATATTTTGGGACAAATTCGACATGTGTGCAGGAGTTGATGATTCATTGGCTAAATGACCGAAGTGGAAATAGCACTATTGTCTCAGCACTGTTTTGTCCGCATATTTGTAATGCATTTATCATAGTCATAGTCAGCTGTATAGCAATCGAATGCTTCATCATCTGTAATTTCAGCATATGAATATTTGGCGTTCAGGGGATTTAACGGTTGGAAAGTGGCATCAAGATGGTGCCTGAATGTGTTAGTTTCCAAAACAATGTTTTGTTAATATAGTGTATCGTATATTGGACAATGAAGCCGTAGATATTGTATATGTATAAATATAAGTGCACACGTGGAGTTTTGAAACCTACATGTCTCATAAATCATGTGAATAGTTCCAGAGTGTACTTCATGCAAATATTAGTTATTTCGATTCTCATTTTGTTCAGCTGCATTTATATACCAGTGTAGCCATATCTAACGTGTATTGTATAGTCTTATTAACAGAATGACAGATGCTTCAACTGAAGATGTTCGAACTTCGAAGCGATATAGGCAATATATGTATACTATAGGCCCTAATCATATCATATAAAGACTTACGTTGGCACCTTTAATAACGACACACAGAGGAAGCCCCGTCCCAGTCAGTGCAGGTGTGACTGTAAAGTTGTAGGCATATATGTTCAGCATTTTACCGATGTTAAAAACATAATACATTGTTTCGACTCTGGACTATCGAAAAGTATCCAACCCGGTGTGTTTGGTAACTTTTATCACTAAATATCAGATGCGGAACATTTGACAAACACACGAAGAACTTGGAAGCAATTAAATACTTTTAAAAGCACTACTTTTATGTTTTTACTTGCCTCGAATTTTGATATACCGAAACGTTTTCGAACCGTTGTGCTCCATAACTTGTATTACTAAATAATAAAATACCGAGAAGTCACCAAACACACGAAGAATATAACGGCATTTGAATACTTGATTTTGAACCTGTCTCGACCTGAATATCGATACGTAATTCATTTGAATCGTTGTATTCTTTGTCTATTTCATCGAATGATCAATGAACACTACACTAAGAGCAATACATCATATCGGGAGTGGCGTCAAAACAAGTGTTTAATTTTCCTAAACGTAACACTGTAATATGACGGAGAGTATATGACCTGTTATTCATGTAAGAGTGGTCGGACTATTAACGACCACACAGAGCGAGTCATGAACAGGTGTAGGTCCCCAGGTATGGATTACACTTGTTGATTCCACGAAATGAAAGTATTTCCGGGCAGTCGGGCAGTGACAGCATTTCTGACACTGGATTGAGGCAGAGTTATTCAATGCGATTCATTGTGACATATTCGTGGTACTTCACCGTACATGTAGCATCGACTTGTTTCTCCCGAAGGCTCTAAAAACACTAGTTAGAAAGTACCCCTCCCCCCTCCCCTACTTTGGAAACATGTTCACATTCTAAACATGTTCAATTGTTGAACATTGGTTCTCTGCGTGCAGAAATGCACGAAATGAACATTCATTATTTTTGTGTTGTGTTGTGATGTCATCCGGGGAGAATTGTGGGCAGAATACGATTGTACGACTTTATCCTTTGTATTTCCCCCCTTTCTTCTGCTCTCGAAATTGAATTCCCCTTTTCGAATTGAGTGGCCGTCACAATGAATAGAACTCATTATTTTAATATGCATGTTGCTGAGAACAAGTCGGTAAATTCGTGTGAAAATAGGTTCCAACACGTACAGTATACTGTAATTCGACATTATATACTGATATATCAGCGTTAGTTAATAGTATTATATACTGCGCATTTTATGTGATATGTTTTCATCAGGAAATGTCATACAATTACGTTTTTAGTTTCCCACTAACTATATTGGGATTATAAGCCTATTTGATGAATACGTTGAATGCATTCTATTTGAATAGTTATTATATATAAATAAGGGAAAGGTAAATGGCCGTACAGACGGTTTCGACTGTCGAGCACTCTGTGTAGTTTTCGATGCAATCATCAGACTATTCATTAGAGTATTTATTCAATAAACTCAAAGTGGAGTAAGATACTGCATGTATGGAAGCAGGCTCGAAAGCGAGCCGAACAATCCCTTTCAATTGACAAAATCGAAGACCCCTTCTTATGTGTTTTTCCACAAACGAGATTTAACGTTTTAGTATGTTGGCGCATTTTACATTCGACATATGAGTTTCACACATAGGCTAATTCGGCTCAAACGAGTTATCTCCATGCAATAAACCCATACCTCAACATCACAATTGTTCTGTTAACTGCGTCAACGCAACTTTAGTTAAAATATCTTCAAAAATAGGCAAGCGAAAAGACACGATTATAAGGTGCAGTCTGGCAAAAACTACAAAATATATGTTGACAATTGTCTCATCACTTTTGTTGTCCAAATGTTGTATTATATTAATCATCATTGTTATCATTATCATCTGCTCGATGGGCCCCCAGGCGTCCATAAGTCGTGTCCGCCTATTCCTCTGTCGTTTATTAATAGGCCTAGTTGGAAATTAGGTTGTTAATAAAATAAATGAATGCATTATTCAGATCAGCAGTTCAGCACGACTATTGTACCACGTTGATATCAAATATTGCAAAAGTATAATACTGTCAGTATACAGGAATACCGATGGACTGATTGGGGCGTGTTTCTGAATGGACCAAAGAGGGGCTAATGACATGATTTTTAGGTTGAGTTTCTATTTCGTTTCTGAACAATTAGCATTATCAGTACAGTAATAAAAGTATACACGAGTTTTCTGGACGAATAGACGTTAACAATAATATTATTGATATGTGTCGATCAAATCATTCTATTTGTAGTAGGCGAATTATGTAATACAGAATGAAATTTGATAGGCTAACTAATAAACTAAAGTTTTTTTTATTGGAAAAAATTATCCAAACTGTTCAATCGCAGACTTAATTCCTATATATAAATTGAGATTGGATTTGTCGGTTGCAAAGGTAATGCCTACCACTACCAGACATAATTGAAACTAATAGGTGAGTTGTTTTGAACAAAATTAAGAGGTTTCGGTTGGTATATACTTACTTGTATACTTGTATGCATATAGTGGGATAGTAATAAATATACACTTTTTCAAATATACATTTTCTCATTGGTTTACTGTGAGATCGAAAAATGGTGGAACCCGCACGTCTAGATACCGTAATCTCCTCAATAATGTAGGGATACATTGTTCAGGATTCATTTCACACATTATCGTGAAATCCCCTCTTTCAATTGTTTGATACATGCCTCCTAAAAATGTAATAACTCGATATTTCGCAATTGACCGCAACACGCCACGGTCCATGAGTAGCTGTTTCAACAGGGAAATTTAATCTATGATTCATATTTATGGGTGTGTGGAAACAAAAGATAGCATTAGCATATCCTGAATCCTAAATACCACAGAACAAAAATACCTATAAACTACATTGACCTAATCGGTAATCATAAACAATCCCAACAAACGATCGTCTGCGAAGTAACTGCTGTCATTGGAATTAATCGTAGGAAGCCAGACGAGACAACAAAAATACAACATTGTCATTGTTTGCCGATTAAGAGTATGATACTTCGTTGTATGTGATATTTTGTCATGATTGAGATATATATATATTACGTCACAGTTTCTGTCAGTCTCAACTCATATGACTTTGAGAATATTGATGGGCATAATTCATGGTTTCCCTTTTAATACACTCTTACTCTTAGTCTTAAACAGACAGTGTTTAATACCAACTACACTCTTTTCTTAACACTTCTATGCCTCCCCTTTGGAGCCTAGGCGTTAAGGCCCCTATGTCCTGAAAAGGCTAAATATTTTTTGTAGGTCTTCAGATTTCAAGCATCAAAATGTCTCTTCCATGAAGATGTGTAAAATTTGTTTCGAATTAAAGTGGGAACAGGAGAGTGTTCTATTAATTGCTTTTTTGCAAAATTAGATCAATTACTTATTTAAACAGTAGTTAAATAATATACAAGTAGGCGACAACAAATCAAGTACAGATATCACTATCCCATTAACTACACTAATTCGATGAAACGCGATGCAGCTACGAACAACCGAGTTATTAATATGTTTGAAAAATGGAACAGTTTATCGGCGAAGTGAATTACAAACAATGTCTCGCCGGAAAATTGGCAGTAATAGATAATTACTATTGAATTATTGGAAACGTGGGAAGGCAATACAAATTGAAAGGCATTCACCTGTTTCCAAACAGAGGGAAAGCATATTTACAATGTGAAATATTTGTAAATTTTCAAAACGAATAACATTGATATACGGTTGATTCTGGGCAAATTAAAGATAGTGAAAATAAGAATACAAAGAAGGGGGTGATTAAATATGTTATTGCAATAAATATGGTATACTCACAAGTTGTTCGAATCTTTCGTTGATGTGGTAATCCCGCGATTAATATTTATCGATCAGTCTGAGTTTAACTGATAAAATTCCAGTCGACCAATATGGTACTTGGAGTTGGAGTTAGGATCTTGATAATCAATTTTAACAAGCTCTACAAAGAATCACGATCAGTGCTTGTAAAGCATGTAGAGTATAATTAAGTAACAGTTCTGTCTAACGATGGCTTTGATGAATTAATTGAATAATCTCTGCTGAGACTGACGATCTGCCAAAAGCCTTTTCACACCGACATGCGCACAGGACAACTTGGAGACTTGAAATGGAAACCGACGGATGTGTTAACACTAGGACGTACAGTAATACAATGCTAGTGATTTGCCCCTAAGCTAATCAGTACAACCAGCACATGCCATCTGCAGGGGAAGTTTGCCCAGTAAACTTCGCGCCGGGGAGCTGGAGCAGCGGGGTGCTCGATTCGAGAGATGACCGATACGCATGCGCGAGGTGACGACTGGGGGGCTTGTTCATGCTTCGCCATGTGGTTCAGTCGTAGGTGAATGACATTCGTAATCGTGTATCGCAAGTCGCAACCTCTGCGCATGCATTGCTTGCTTGCGGGACTCGACGTGGTTTTGTTATTGAAACCTTGGGGATAAAATAGGTCCAAGTCGGATGTTGGGGATTAATAGGAGTTGATTGATTGGTCACTTGATGATTATATCTCCTTATTAGGGCCACTTCTGCCTCGTTACTATATTACATTATCACTGAAGTGCGGGTACGATATATCTGACAGTTATCAAGAGGGTGTTGGTTCGTGTTTGCTTTTAACCCGTAATCTGATAACACAGTATTGTCTGAAGATTACGGAATTATGAGAGGTCGAATCATGTCTTTTATGGGGGTATGAGTCATGGGCTGGCATGGCCGTTTATAATAAATAGCATGGTATGTGCGTGAAGATCTGAGTAATGAGGTGCATTTAAGGCCCGCTGATATGAAGGGTAATCACGGAAGGTCATAGCTCTATATTGGCTGAGATAGTGCTACTAAGTAGCTGAAAACAAGGAGCGTTCCATGGGGCTACAAACGACCTGAATTATTGTAGATTATCAACAATGTTGCAATGAGGCGGAGTTACATTCGGGTGTTAATGCATATATGTAATGGCGTCCTAACTATATTAACGCGAATGTTATTAATCATAAATTAGCTTTTCACCGTATTCATATACATTACTAAATCATTTATTTATATGTCATGACATTTCCCTGTTTATATCGATATTGCTATTATTATGTTAATTTATTGAAATGTTCTTGGTAACGCAGGAATGCAGAGGCCTACAATGCCAATTATATTCAACTGCCGCTATTTTTGTGGGAACTATTTCAATTTATTTTGAGGGATGAATTATTGGTTATTACCTCTAAAAGCCTCACAATGAGAACCGAATTATCTGTCTAAGAAGCCAGGTGTGACAACCGATATATCTGCGTAGCCTACTATTTTCCAATATAGCGAGTACGATGTACACGTTATAGTGTATAGTAGGCCTACTAATGTATGTGGTTGTGAGCTCCTACCTGAAAAGACACAATGCTCGGTCTTATTCCATCATTTTTTTGAAATGACAGGTGATTGGACCGAATCCCGCTAAACAATGAGGTGCAATGGGAAGAATAACAGAATTGATATTTGATCATTTCTGCACTCGGCACTGGATTAGTACTGACGGGCAGCATGTCGAACAGAAAGTTCATTCCTTCGTGAGATTATATATGCACCTCGATTGTTAGTTAATTTGGCTTACAGCTTATTTGGACATCGTCTTGTTGATGTTCCACAACCGGACAAAATATATCGGTACTGGATGTGTAGAGTATAGTATATGTTGAAGAATCAATTCGTTTCCTCCATACAGGCTGTTTTTTCTTTGGATAGGGGGGATCATGAGGTCAGTTATACCCATGTAATTCGTTGATCCTCCCATATATATATATATCCTTCATATATCACTGTTCGATTATCGCGTTCAAGTTCAAATTCGCGATTGCTAACGAATATCACTTGTTTAGGAAATCTGTTCCGAGAAGAACAGAACGGACCTGTTACCCTCACGGTAGTGCAAGGAGTTGTCCAGCTATTATATTATTTTCTGTTCTGAAGCATTTCAATCCTTTTTCGATATTTGTTTTGAATGACCGCATACTATGTGTATTTCTGTCAGTATCGGAACAATTGGGAATGTATGGGTACAAAATCTACTTATACCTTTCTAATAGTGATGATAATTCACATGTTTAAAGTGCACAATATCAATTAAAAGTTATCAAAGACACTGATAACAAGGCAAGGACAAGGCAAGGCCAAACAATACAATAAAATGCGTAGGCTAAATGAACAGTTCGAAATAAAACAACAATCAATTACAATAAGAATATTGGAAAAAATTCCAGAACCAACCAAAGAAAGGAAAAATCCTAAAAGCTCAAACAGATGTAATGGAAATATGAACCGAGCTAAGAGCTAGTCAAAATACCCTCTTCTCGAGTACCGGTAATGATTTCCAAAAGGCTTTCGGAAAAGGTGTTACGCAATGTCCCGGGGATATGTACCGATTTTTCGATTTGTTTACTGTGTGAATAATATGTTTCTCACACATTCTTATATTTCCTAACATTAGCCATGGAGCCATGCACTGGCGACACTCGCCCGGTCCCCAAACGTTTGGGCAATCAGGCCTGGCTACGGCCGCCCCATTGTCCGGACAATAATGACCCCCGGTGATGAGAGGCGGGGACATAAAAGGGACATTATACTGAGCGGTGTAAATACCCCTCAATGGTATAATATAACGTTTATTTGGGGGCATTGAGAGCGCTACAAGGAAGTGTGAACGGGTTGAGTGGGTATGAATTACAAAAACAAACATTTCGAGCAAGTTACACCTAAAGAATTACCGCCTGTAAAAACATCGATAGGACCATTATTACGCGCGTGTGTAAGTATATATAAGTGTCTCTGTCAGGAAATGACCCATATTTAATGCAACTCGATGATTTATCGTGCCGACAGACTGACACCTACTATAAGGGAGCACATTGTATCACCTTAGGCAGGAATCTGAAACTGTTGAAGCCAATAGAAGTGCCAACTTATTGTTTTGATGATTGCTCTGATGGAAAGAACGTATTTCATAACCCCTACCGTACATCACAATGTTGACCTTACTGAAGCATCAAACTCGTCTTGTCTTCGTGTTATCAGGTTATCTACATCAATAGTTCAGGTATATTGACGTCACAAGTGAACCAAATGAATGTTGAGTATTTTTTTCATTCGAAGTCAATGATTACTTCCATCTATATCCTTCTAAAATTGAGTGAAATTTCATTAATATCAGGTTCACCTTCTACGTGTGACAGAGATTCTGAGAATAGTTTTGCATTGACTTTGTACTGAGTAGGCCTATGTAGGAGGAATTAGCATCTTCACAGCCTTGTCCAGTAGCCATCACCCATGCAGGGAAACACGACGATTCTGCCAAAATGAGGAGCGGGCCGACCGTATGTGTTGGAGCTATGATGTAATGCAATGTTTAGCTATTGTAGCACATGGATACATTTGGAACTGTTGTGCAGGTGGCGTCGTTGTAGAATATAAGTAGGGGGGCCTACGTGTTAACATGACAGGTGGACCAACGCGCGCTGTTCTGTGATTTGCTACACATAAACCATTAACAGTAATTAAATTCGCTTCCTTACGAAGACACGATGCTTTAAATTTGGTCCAGCCAATAAAAACGAAGCCCTGGGGGGGGGGGGGGGGGGGGGGGGGGGGGGGGGGGGGGGGGGGGGGGGGGGGGGGGGGGGGG
>JAUOBX010515839.1:0-10116 GCA_032360705.1 Eupentacta quinquesemita
GAATCAGGGAGAGGATAATATTTTGATGATCCAGTGAGACGAGCCACCGTTTGATAAGAGATCTTGTATCATTACTCTCACTAGTTATCATGTCCTGTACATGGGTCGTCTTGCTAGCGTCATGATGCCGTTTATAGTCATTTCGGAGCTCTACAAATTTATCACGATTATGGTCTGTTTCCTGCCTGAGCCATTTCTCGTTTCTCGTTAGAGTCTTCAGTTTTTGTGCCTCCGTATCGGACCATGGGATGTATGGACGGACGGTGATTAGTTTGGAACGTGCTAGTGCATGTTTATCGAGCAAGGTTCTCAACTCGTTGTTGTATGTGTTACTCAACCCAATCACATCAGACCTAAAGGAAGTATGGTCAATGGCTTCGATTCTGCGAAAGTTGATTAGTTTGCGAATCAGCGGAGGGCGATAAGTTGAGATGGTCAGAGAGGAAAAGGTCCTCTGCCACATCCTGCAAGACAACTCCACTGTCATTCCGGGATAGAATAAGTTATGATATGTTCCCCTAAGTATGAATGGCAAATGGAACAAGTTGGTGCATCCCATATGCATTCAGTAAGTCATAGAAAGCAACATGGCAGGATGGTCTAATTTGTTGACATCCCCAAGAAAAATGTGAGAAAAAATTCACTAATGAAAGTGTCGAATTCCTCGAAAACACAGATGCATACTTTGGATTCGTAATTTACGTGATGTCAAATTACTGCAGGAGACTGAGGTGTGATTTGACCAATTCTTAAAACTGAATCGTTACGTTATTTCTCGGTTATGCGATTTCGTTGTACACAGGAAATACTTAATTCATCTTCTGTGACAATGTCGCCCCAGTCCGACCAAGTAAAATATTATCCTAAATTTACAATATTGATCGTATCTCCATTAATAGATTGTGCGTAATCTTCAAGTATTCCTCTGGCGAGAATTGGACTTTCATTAACAAACGAACAGAGTAGGTATATGATGATGCGTTGTCCAGCTCTTTGATTGAATAGTTCATTTCGTTTTGCGAACGTCGTGCGGCAGATTGAGGCGAGCGCGACTAGTCGGTAAGTCCGAAACTTCCAATGACGCATTGTTGATTTTGTGTCAGCGTTGAGCAGCAGACACTGACATTCTATTGAATTATGAGTGCAGCAAGCAACGCTCGAGCATGAGAAATATACACTTAGCGAGAGGTTGGCTTCTTCGAACATGGAGAGATAGATTTAGCGACACAATATTCGATCCTTCCAATTATATAGCAGATTACCTAACTTGACCTAATACTGTCCATAGCAAGTCGTGATCGCAAATGTGTATAGGCATGTTTTTCGCATGAACATTAAATTCGTTCAGGAGCTTATTGAAAGTAACGCTCCCAGAAAATGCAACTTTATTAGGTGATGGTGATTTCGATACAAGAAACGGTAAGTAAAGTCCCCTACACATTTCACGAATTTTGTAACGACGGCGCTACGAATGTCCATCCTGAGCGGCGTCATAATGGCCTCTTGCTCATCTTGGTGATGCATGCAGACGCTGTCATGGAGCGCTACCAATTTTGTTGAGAAAAGTGTACCGTCGTCGTGGAGCTTTTTAACTTCGTAGGGGTTGGTGGCAGCTTCGCACAGGCTTCGTAGCAGTGTCGCGGTCAGTCGTAACGGCCTCTTAGTCAAAACGAAGCCTGTGCAAATGCACGACGAGTCTCTGCGGAGTCAACGAGACACCAACAATAATTGAGTCAGTGTTACGTGACATTTGTCAATATCACATAGACGAAACACTTTGCCCGGGCATGAGAAATCCACACAACTGAAGCAGTCATGGGCACTGCAAGTACACAACAGAGTCGGAGGAGGTCATTGATTCCACAATACTGACGTTAATCCCATCCCTCCTTCCCCACTGGAGAAGGGTCTAGAATCAGTGGATGTCGCCTCAGAACGAGCCCCAAACGAAGAAGAGAAACCCTCGTGACTACATCTTCACATGCTCCCTGAGTGGCTGTGGTATGGTTTCATGAGCCATGTCCGAAAACGTCATACCCTACCATGGCGGAGGAATTGGTATATCATAATGTGGGGGTGGCTCTGGCTCCGGTAAAGAATCGGTGCGAAGCAGTCTCATAAAGCGAGAGCCTTTAAATATGCTGGTTTTGGAATACGTCCCACTTGCACCAATGTCCACAAATATGAATTCAGAACATGCATCCACCAGTGCAGTGAGAACAATGGAATGATACCCTGAACATTTATTAGCAACATGCTTGCTGTCGACAACCCCGATAATATTTTGAAAATTCCTGGGCTGACAGAACTTATCAGCAACTTTTTGCATTGTTTTCGTGCTAGGAAATGTCTTCACAGTACTCCGCCCAATAGGTTCATATGTTTCTGGTATGATTTAGCGAATAGTGTTATGTGCAACCTGGAATCCATATTGGAGACTTCCATACGAATTACCCGTGGCCATGTAGCGTAGACATATCGCTAGGCGGATACCCGGATCCAGCGACTTGCGCCATATGTATTCAATAATTCTGATTCGGGATTAGCCTGCACCAATTCATTGAAGAGTTCCGGAGTTTTGCAAAGGAGGTTTTTGTAACCGTGCGGATCTTCACGATTCAACTCGACAAGAAGATTATCATATTTTTCAAATAGGCAACAGGCCAACAGAGAAGCCCCGATATGACCCAAGCACGACTACTACGCCTTCGTCAGCAGTTTTTATTATGTTAGCATGAGAAATGCTGCAGTAATCGAAATATTATCTTCTTCGAGGGAGCAAAAACAGCTTGCCTGTAGTCGCTCTGCATGGTGAAATCAGCAGGACAACAACGAAGTTGATACTGGTTCACTATAATTCAAAACTAGGAAGGAACACAGGCCTACTGCATTCCCGACTTTTCTGCTCACAATAACAGCAGAGCGTCGTGTCGGCATCTTATTGAGTCGTACTGGCGTCGTATTGCATTATTGGCAATACGTGACAGTTCTTGACGATGTCGTGGTGTTATCGCAACACGTACGTAATGACGTCTTGACGGCGTCGTAATGACCTCTTGAGGGCCCGAGTTTGATCACGAAATTCTAGGAATGATCGCTAATTTGGGGAGACCGAAAATTCGTAGCGACGCCGTAGCCTCAATTCGAGAATGTGTGATAGGCGCTCAGGCATCCGATAATTAGCAATGGTGCTTGCTGACCGTTGCTGGTATATAATATTGTTTCGGCTTTCACGATACATCTGCCAGACACTGGTCTAATTCAAGTGAACTGTCCATGTTCGATGGCCGCCCTTCCTAGTGTAACGTTGTTGGTCTTGCATCATACATTTAAAGCACACGATTGACAATTCACAACTCAATGTCTCGGAGTTTTTCAGGTTATGTAGAGTGTATGATCATAGCAATTTTACATTAGAACTCATCAGCTCATGTAATATTACCTGTCATTGGATAGGAGATTGTACCACAAATAACAGGTGGATTTATTCTGCAATGGGATACTCTTCTCGCCTTCAAGATAACAGACTTGCCTTTTTCTCTCTTTTGTCACTCATTTGTGTTACTTTACGAGAACATCCGTGTTGCGCACACACTCATCATCTCAAGTGGGCCGCAAATATACCCTGTTTCACGTGATTCGTCATCATCTACCCAGAACAGTCTTGATAGCTTTCTCGGAGTTTTCTATTGAAAATCGGCTCATCACGCAACCAGTGATTAATTGGAAGAGAAATACTGACCTAGTTTTTCTACGTTGTTTAGGATCTTCCAGCCGCAACTGATTCATCACCTAATACTAGCACCGTCCTGTAATATACATCAAATCGATCATTCTCATGGGCTATGAATATACGCTGTAATTCCACCTTTCCGTTCTTTCTTCGTGTTTGACACTCCTCTTAAAATTCCCTCGTTACTGTTGGTCATCATACATCACGCATGTCATGTACGTTATTTATGTCAGAGTAACAGCAGCGCAATTGCCCTAAACGCATTGTAATCTAGATGGCGTCATCTGGGTCCCGCTGTCACTCTTACATGAGACCATGCAGTAGTATGTCTGATTTATTTCAAGTTACTTCCAATACTATATCATGCCACAGCAACTTACGGTTAGAACGTGTTGTGGCTGTTGAGCAATCCTCCAACAACGTAGAAATGATGTCACGTCTTGAATAATTGTCAATTTCGCTATTTGCGCATCTAGGCCAAAATGTGTCACGTCAGGCGCGAATTTACTCGCGGCCAGACGGAAAAAGGACTCACTTCTGTTATTATAGTGATGGCCTTATAGTTGTTTAAGTGGTGTTGGTTGTGCAATCGAAATAAACTAATTAAGAGGAAGCAAAGCAATGTTGGTAGTTTACATGAAATGACTGGAACGTAGCCATCATTCTGCTGTCGATATGATCTGTACTATTTTTTATTCGTATGAGCAACACATACCAGGATACGACATCTGCTCGAGACATCAAACTCTATAATTAATGGCAATTCAAAACTGTTTTATTCGCAGACTAACTGATATCATGGTATATGGATCACCCGGAAAACATTGGGCATGCATGTGGATGAATAATTGATTACGGTACTGATTGCAGAGACGACGGCGCCTGATTTCTGTAAAAACAGTGGTGCATCGGTGAATGCATCAATGCATAAAACCCAGCGCTGAACGTATTACTGAAGCCCACATCAGTGCTTCTCACTCTCCCTAATGCCAGGTCAAGAATAATAATCAATATCAGTGCCCGAGAACAGATAACTATACTAAGAAGATAGCAACTTATCATCAATTTAGGGAATTTATTAGTATCTATTAGCATGTAATATACATCAATGTGGAAGTGATCCCTCTGGAGAGCCATGTATATGGGTTTTATATGGGACTCAATATAAGCCATATATGGCATCACATATATATCTGAACAATCAAAGAGTCTGCTAGATATTGCGGGATATAGCATATATATAGTGTATTTTGGTCCTATGGGTTTTATCGCGATTCATCTTCATATGGCTAATTCCGTCACAAACATTCATCAGGCGCATATAAAATGTAATATGAGCTATATTACAGTAGAGTCTGTATGAATGTATATTTCAGCAGTCATATCTATATCAGGAAAGTAAAGTCACCTCTAGCTTCATCTGGCCATATTGAGACCTCATAAATATATTTGAAATCACATTACATTGTGTTATTCCTGGCTTCATCAGGTCATATGTAGTCGTCATATAACCAGGTATACCCGAATATAATCCCACACATGAGGGCTGGGAGACTGTAGTTTATGACCCCGCTAAGACATTAACGTTTCATTTCAAACAATCAGTCCACATTCAGAAGGAAAATATTCTACGCAGCGGGCCTCAGTGTTGTATTTTACGAGTTATGTGTCACTAATGGAATCATCGCTTCATCATCAGATAATACTGAAACTGTCAGAAGACTATCGGAATGATTGTCATGGGAATATGGTGAAAATTGGGAATTCCGGTGGATATTGGTTTATGACTAAGCGTAGGAATAATTTTTTTTTAAAGATAGTTAATCTAAATAATAATGAATATAAGAGAAGAAAATCAGTTGAGCGACAACGGATATCACTCGCAGTTGACTACAAGTAACATGCAGTCATGGACGAGTTTGCCAATACTCCTCTAGAGACAACCGTTCGCTTTACGATGTTATATTTCAATGAGTTGAGTACACTTACCACGTCTACTCTACCACGTGTTTGTGTTACACGGTCAAGATTAGAAAATAGTATCAGAACGTAAAATTATTAACAATTTTGGAACAAAGTAACTTTATCAGGTGTTGAACAGATTATTTCAGGTTGAAACCACACTAGACTATTTCAACTGCTATCCACTCAGCAATTTTAGTGGATAAAAGTATGCAAAGTTCAACGCGGATATACACATAGCTGTACTATTTATATGCAAGCTGTGATCGTGATTATGCGTTGGTGTATTCATCAATTATCTCATCGATTGATTTCACTAAAATTATGGAACCTATTAGTAAAATCATGATACATATGGTAGTCACAAAACATTTTAATACTTGAATGAATAACTTGTTTGATGACTTTTTCAGGCACGCGCGACATTGTGGTTTGAAACATTCAGGTAGCGAACTTGTTATCATTACGATATTGTGAAGTAAATAAATAAGTGTAGCCCTCATGTTCCATGAATACATGTATAATATCGATGTTGAAGTTGTTTAATTTCACATTCCGACCTGGAAAGTATATTTAGTCTATCATGTCAGCGAGCTGAATCAACGATACTTCCAACGCCGATTGAATATCACCGTGTTCTATAATTTTGTAATCAATCATTATCAGTAGGATGCAGTAGCGTATTTAGAAATGTCATAACAGAAACTGCCCTAGTGAAATTCGATATCGACACAATCTGCCAATTGCACAATTATTCGACCGATACACCGTGAGTAATTTCAAGTAATGATGTCATTAGAATTAAATCGCCATCATTCACTGGGTGCTGTGAGACGTTATTCCCTTTGATGCCCCACATTAGGGTTTTGATATACCTATGTAATGGCTGTGATGGCAGTGATATACACAAAACGCCACATTTATGGTAATCATTATTATTCTCACCAGAACTTGAAGATAGGCCGTTGATATTCTGTTCGTTCTGTTGCAGTAACTGTGTAACAGCCCACCCGTCGTTCGATGACACATTAACGATTAGGTGTCCTCTATGAGGAGCAGATACGTCATCTATCAGGGTTTTAGCGCAACGACCGCACGATTATGAGTGACAGCGAAATTGCGCGGAACGGAATTGTGAAGATTTGTATCGAACAATCTCAATGGTAGTCTCTAAAAAAGTAATGAATTATCATATTAGTCGCTCGATGTCGTCTCAAGGGGCTACATCGCTCCAGTCCTCCAACACCTGGCCAAAATGGCTTATTCTATTTATATCACTCCAAGGCACAGTATCTCCCACGGTATTTTCGAAAAATGATTTAGCAGTGACACGCCATGTAGTAACTGGATACTGTATAAACATTGGACTGCACCGAAACAATTCCTCATCGTGGCGTTATGCACACAACGTTTTTCTTGGAGACAGTTTGACTGTTTGACGAAGTCATTATGGGAATGAATGTCATATGGCCTCCGAGCCAAACAGGAGGAGGGTGTATTGTGGTTTCACTATTAGTTCAAATTTAGAATACATTCACGTGAGGAAGGTATCGTATGCCTCTGAGTAAAATCAATTATTTGAGGTGGGAGTTTTGATAATGTAAAATATACATCTTAAATGACCATAAATAAGTGATGTAATTGGATACGGTAGAAACTATGAACAACATTACTAGGTCAGGTGATAGCCATTGGGTAATCATTAGTCAGCTTGATCGTTCGTCATAATTATATTAGGTATCGTTACGTGGTGAAATTCGGATGACTGGTAATGACATTAGGCAGCATGGTGAATGCTTCCATGTATTGAATTCTCAAGTGAGGGATTCTCGAAGGCCCACTCTACACGTGCATGGGATGTGGATATTCGTATTATCCTGATGGGCTAGCTCACGGTTGTGTGTCATACTTATGCTAATGAGAAATGACAAAGGTCACACGGGAGCGCAGGGGGACAATAACATGGTCAGACCTGCTGAAAATCATATCATTTTATAACGGGTTATGAGTCTGGAAATACCCCGTCACATGTAGTCGGTGTAAAATTCCGTCTGTTCCAGAACGTTTATCTGCTGCGGCTCCATGTGATCATGCGCCTTGACAACTGTGAACTGGCTCATTGTAGTACATGTAGTATGTGATTGACAGTTGAGTTAACAATAACCGGGAAGAAATGTGAGGGTATGGGGTCATTCATTTCATTTAAAACTGATGATGACGCCATCACAGCGGCTTGGGAGACAAAGCCGCTTCTTGGATGACGTCTTCAGAGGTCTCAAATGAACTGAATGATCGGAATACTCTCACATTTATTACCAATCAGGAATAAACGAATAAAACAAACCTAAAAAATACACTTCTTTGTAGTTGTTAACAGTCACCAATAACTTCTCTTCAACTGGGCCATTGGGTCACACTGCTCAAGTTCCAAACAACAACTGCGACCAGGACGAACAGTCGAAACAGACAAACAGCTAGCTTTGTTCAACGGTATCTCCGTCTAATGACGTCGATATTGAACAACATTCAATGTTCTCAATTAGGGAGATATGTAGCTGTTTTTGCAATCGTATTTTATCATTTAGAACACTTGGCGCTGTTTGTTATTTCTGAATTTGTCGCTAACGTCCGATCGTTTACAACATGGGCCCACGGCTCTGTCCAGCTATTATTACTATTTGCCTTCGAAGCCTCGCTCCGAAAAACGGTTCTAGAATCAACGAGGTTACAACAGAAACTGAGTATTGGCTTGCAGGATTCATGAGAAAGTAGGATATCTCACCAAAGCCGATCATAGCCTAAGTTAGACTAACGTTAACGTGTAGTTCGGGTTATAAGCCACCCTGCACTGAGGGACGTGTAGGTTGTCCGCAGGCCTGTGCTCCTGAGAGTGTGTACTGATGTTACATGAAGTTACCAACAAAAGGCTGGATTATGGGTCTGAGCTAATGAGCCTAAGCATCCATTCAGCTACAGTGATACTGGTGAGCTAGTAAGTAGCAAATACTGGCTAACCACCCGTTTTAAACTGAATGTTTGTCAACATACAAGACGGTACATCACCATGGCAATTGTTCGTACTGTTATCGATTTCAAATTAACGATGTCAATACATTGACCGAACAATTAAAAGTTACACTCAGTAAGAATTATCCTAAATTGGAAATATGCAAATATTGGTACCCTCGAATGCGATTCGAGACCGAGCCTCGGATAACTCATGACTGATCAGAATACAGGGAACCAGTGAAGGTATCATTAATTGAGGACAGTTTGTCTAGCAAATCAGCATTATATCCTAATTCTTCATATCGGAATAACTTCACCGGGACATCACAAGTAGAAGTAACATTTAGGGAGTTGGTGCGGTTGCCTCCGTGAGCGGCGACACTTTTATCGATCAATCAGCAGATGACGGGGTGAGGTCAACGTAGCCCAGATAGATCTGCACACAGTAAACACGAAGTAAATATGACAGAAAGCATGAATGTTGGATCAAGGCCGTCGGAGGTCATTACAGTTAAAGGTCCGACTCCTTCAGCTTCGCTCCATTCGTTACGACGACTAACATACCATGCATGAATTTTGTAATCAGCCGTATTATCTAAACCTCCCACATGTATTACTTATTCTACCCTATAGTTTCCGATACAAGATATTATCATAGTTGTCGTTCAACCTATGCATACCACCTCGCTCAATGAATCATAGATGACATTATGTGATGTTTGTATTATGTTGCGTATATTATTGCCCGTCGATTCGTCGCAACCAGTACAGGGTTTCGCCTCCTGGTATTCGGGGATTTCTGAATAATGCATATGACTTTCATCTACCTGTGGCATAACTGCATAAGTGTACATAATATCAACATTAAATAAAACACGTCATGTCAATAACAATTGCTCATAAGTTGAAATTATAATATTCCGAACATGTCGGCATGGAAATTAAGGATAGAAATAGGAAACATGTGCCACATGTTTTATGTACATGTGGCGGACATACGGCGTCGACTACATCAAAGTTCGTGATTAACAAAATGTTCCCCCTTCACTTGGGATAATGAAATGGGGGTAATACTAAATCGAGGTTTTTGTTAGCTACGGGAGCTACGGATATAACTCATTCCAAAGAACCCACAACCTCGAACGGTATTCAAGTGTTTATGTATTTGAGCTAGACTTGCTGGTACGGTAATGGATAATTTTGGCATAGTAACCATGTTTCAGATAGTATTGAGGCCTCGTGATGTACTGGTTCAGAGTATTTAATTCCAATTCATTATTCCAGCATTTCGTGTTCGTGTTCAACGTTAAAATGTCTCCATTGATGACTTGGAAGGCGCTATGTATGAAAAGTATCAGAGAACCGACTGCATCTTGGCAAAATGTTTGGTTGGCGACGCGCATGTCGGGTGG
>JAUOBX010515950.1:0-10116 GCA_032360705.1 Eupentacta quinquesemita
CTAGCGTCAGCGATTTTTTTCAGTTTTCAAGCCCCCCCCCCCCCGATCAACGGATAGAGCATATTGGTCCACCACCGTAAGTTATGGTTAAGGGGTAAGTTAAGGGCTGCATGCAAGTAGTCTCCTTCTCGTAATCGTTGTCGATCAACCATCGCCATCATTGTTTGGTGTTGATTATATGATGGGAATACAGGTGAAATATGCGAAATGCACTCGTTCCACACACGGTTCACGCACGATGGGCGTACCGCGGGGGCCGTAGGGTGGCCGTGCGTTGCCCGCAGTGAGTGATCATGCCGCAAGATATCCGTGCGCGCACCTCAAAGGTGCTGTAGGGCAGCCGTGGACTCTCTAAGGCCACCGTTTCTTTTTGAGGGTCCAAAAATCTACGGCCACCGCATGACCGTTCTACGGCATGGCCACGGCGTGTGTGAGCCTACAGCTCTGAGCCGAGTCAAATTTCCTACGGCGACCGTACGTCCGTACGGTCTGTTAAACAAGGCGATCGCTGAAAAGTGTCTTGTCTGGTTACGGAATCAGGGATTTTAGCTGTGGCTGAGCATGCAGCTCAAGCAGTCATAATGTCTCTCCGTACGTCCGTTCGTTCGTTCGTCAGGTTCGCAAATAACTTCGAACTGTAGGCCTACGGGCGATTGACATGAAACTTGGCACACATGTCCGCTCTTCAAAATTTCGGATAAGTTTCAAAGTAGGCGTCGCCGCACCGCTCTGAAAGCGGCAGTCTTGGATTTTGGCGAAACTTGATTTTATCGCAGATATACGCGTTGCGAAACGTGGCGATCGTTCTGGGACCAACTTTCATCTTCGCAGCATACGACCCCACCCGACGGCCATTTCGAATTTCCTGACGAAATAAATTGTATTGCAGATTCACGCATTCCGGAACGTGGCGATCGTTTCGGGACCAACTTTTTTCCGCACCATACGACCCCACCCGGCAGTCATTTCCATTTTTTTAAACGAACTGATTTTATCGCATATTTGTGCGTTTTGGAACGTGGCGATCGTTTTGAGACAAACTTTTAATTTCGCACATTACGACCACACCCGGCGGTCATTTGGAATTTTTCGACGAAATTGATTTTATCGCAGATTTACGCGTTTCGGAGAATGGCAATCGTTTTGGCACCAAACGACCCCGCCCAGCGGCCATTTACCTTTCAACAGGTCACTCATTTATTCAGTTCGGACCTACCACATACGGTAGCTAATCTGTCCGTAGCTACTATATAGACGTTTACGATTGAGCTTGTTTCTATGAGTCGTCGCATAGAAATCTCGAAAGAATTTTTCCAATTTCTCCACAGATCCAGTATTATGTATATGTTGAACAATTTATCTGGAGGAACACTATTTGGTCATTGGAGCTTGACCTTGGTTTATCGGGACTGAAAGTAGACCATATCCACCAAGTTTTGTGAGAATCCAACAACTGAAACTTGGGAAAAAGCATACGTTGTGCTAATTATTAATTAAACTACTCAGTCAAATATGACAGTACTTGATTATGAGGCGCCGTTTGACATTTATTATATACCTTGAATTATATCGATATAATATAATTATATGCTATATAATTTCAATTTGCAATTTTGTATGTGATATAACTTTTTGGAAGCCATTTCATTATTTGAATATAATTTACCAAATTTACCCATTGTTCACAAATAATTAACAGGGTCGTTGAAATTATATGTAAACAATCTCAGTATTGTGACAACAAAATTGAACACATATTCTATATATTCGAGATAATGAAAATTTAATTAAATTATATGTGATATAATGCATTATATGCGATATAATGGAAACTAGCTCAATTATATTATTATAATGCATTTTATGAGATATAATGATAATTTTATTTGATTATATGTGATATAATGCGCTATATACGATATAATGGAAATTTAATTGAATTATATGTGATATAATGTATTATATGAGATATAATTGGAACTGGATTCAATTATATGTGATATAATGCATTATATTTGCGATATAATTGAAATAGCGTTTGATTATATGTGAATGGAAACTGCATTCAATTATATGTGATATAATGCATTATTTACATATAATGGGAACTACAAAATTATATGTGATATAATTGAAACGAAACCCATTATATGAAAATTTTATTGCAATGACCCCGCCCACATTTGTCAATCAACCACGCGACGGCCTAGCCGGGATTGATCGACAAAGGTAGGCGGGTTCATTGCCAGGTAATTTACATATATAATCAGTTTTGTTTCAATTATATGTGATATAATTAATTATATGCGATATAATTGGAGATATAATCAATTATATGTCATATAGTGGATTATATGCAATACAATCGAAAGTGGACATGAATATAATGAAAATGTTCAACGTTTTGGACATTCTCATTATATTCATGTCTGGGGTGACCAGACCGCCCCTGTATACTCCAAATGCGGTCTGACAAGAGCCTGAAATAGACACCAGAAAGTTGGCTCATCCAAATAAGTAGATGTTCTCAGAATGACACCCATAATACCATTTGCCTCATTACCCTGATGCTGAAGATGACCAGAAAACTACAACTGTCTGCAAGAACCCCAATATCTTCCTCACTGTTCTCTGAAATGAATCCATTACCCGCTTGATCTAGCAGGAACTTGGAATTTGCGGCTTCAGAGAATACTGTCAACGCCTGTTTTGTGTCCATCCGGAGTGGAACTTTAAGAACCAAGTATCAGACCAGACTGCAGACGAGCAATATCTCCAGAGCTTTGAATTTCCTGGAATAACTTCATCTGCAGATAAGTAGGATCTTGGCGTCGCCACACACTCCGGCAAGTCATTCATATAAATCACGAACAAGTGACCCTAATACAATGCCTAATCACAATCACTGCATGTGATTATGCTACTGTCGAAGACACTATAGCGGCGCACAGGTTTGGTGCTAGTTGGGACTAAAATGTCATAACTTCTCAGTTCATTTGTGATTAGGCTACTACCGCCCACCAACAGCTAAAGACCCTGATTCACTATCACCGGTCGGGTGCAGGTGACCTCATTGTGCATAATATGACTCGGACTGAAACTCATGGTAATGTTCAGGCCAACAAACGCACAAATACTAACGATCATTGCATGGGTCAACTTGTGAACTATACCACCCGTGCGGATGCTAATACAATACAATACAATACAATATGGATATTTATGAAGCGCTAACTCCAAAATGATCGAAGCGCTGACCTAATCGAAAGAAGATAGATACAAACATAATAGTCCAGGGAAATATGAGATTTTAAGAGTGCCTTGAAAGTTGCTACTGTGGGGGCCTCTCTGTTTGGAACAGGAACGTCGATTTAAAACTTGACCACTGGAGGCACAGAACATCTAACATGTTGTATAGTATGGGGGTTGTTGGAAATACGAATTCATTGTTTTGAAACTTGCACAGATGAGAAGAACGTATTCAGTCGAACCACTGCAGCCAATGCGCACTGCTTCGGAAGAAATCTGTGGTTGGTTACGCTAACTCTACTCAGAAAATACTTTCCGATACAGTACGCATCAGCTGCATCCCCGAGATTAAATCTGATGATGCATGGGGAGAAACCATGGATGACCCTATCGAGTTTACACAGTTTTTGCAGAATTTCTATTCCTCCACGAGTGGTAGGTTAAGTTAATTTTTCTCCTTTTAAGTCAATAATTACCTAAATATATATCTTCCTAAAAAATTGAATGAGTTCACCTTTTCTCGTATAATAGATTTTCCAAGGAGTTAGTTTTGCATTTACATCATACATCAGGCTAGGTGGAGGGTTAATTCATCGCTTCGAAACCTGCATATATGAAGAGAGCATATTACAATACCCCTAAATCCAAAATTTGAAGTTTCCAACTTGTGGAATCTTTGTGTTATCTGTATTAATAGGTTAGATATGATGACGTCACGAAGGGAACCGAATGAATGTCCCTATTGAAATTACACGATAATAGCTGATTTTTCATCCCTCCATCAGTGAAAAGTGCTTGTGAATTTTTTCCTTCGAAGTCAATGATTACTCGAATATATATCTTCCTGAAAATAATGTGAACTATTTTCCATATCAGGCTCACACTTTTGGTGTGACAGAGATTTGAAAAAGTCAAATTTGCATTGACTTTTCACTGAGCATGCTTTTTCCTCCCCCTTCTGACATTGAAAAACATTGCGCAATACTAGATCTATCCTCATTTTCACTGTCTTGTTGACTGAAAGACATTTGGGGGATTGGATTTTCTTGGTATACTGGTCAAAGGGAATCATAATCTGCAAAGTCATGTTCAGCACTTCCATTGGCCTTTAACAAATGTTTGGTCTAAGGTCCCACTCAGGCCATATGGCTCATTTTATGAAACTACACTCAATGGTGCCTGAAAAGCATCTCCTCTTACGAACTTCAATGGATTTTCTTTAGCGTTACATGTAGTGGTCCGGTCGTGGGCCATTAGGGGGGCCCTCCATTCAAAATCACTGTCATAATTATGGTCTAATAACCATACCTTCGAGACGTTCAGGATTTTGGGGTGTAAGGTCCCAGATGCCATTATGACATCAATGTTAGCTCAATCAGTCACTTGTCAACAGATTGCACTACCAGGTGAGCTATTGTGCCATTGGCACAAAATGTCACCATCTTTCACCGGAATGGCCCACTTATTACGGCAACACGAAAGGGTATGTATCATGTATGTGGAACACCTGAACAGTTGCACGGACACGCACGAAAACCAATTTTCAAAAATTCACCTTCGACATAGATCATTAGCATACTACGTTTTATGCATTCGTGAACAGGCTCATTCTAATTCAGTTTGCCAAAGCTTTCGCCACTTCATTTAGCTGTGCTCCGCAAAACTAGTATTCTTGTTACGCAAGTGTTCTTTGCTTTGATGAAACGATCGTATCGTGTCAAATTTCATTTCTTCCTTCAGGCTTTGGGTAAAAATTGGATCCGTAGAACCGAATTTTTCTGGAACTCGAACATTTATTTTCATTTGTTGTTGTCTCTCGGTCGCAATAGGAGTTTGGATGACAGCTCACAATGATACTTTTGCTATATGAGGCGACAGAAATTACGGAGAGACCCTAAATGATCTGGTTAGAGGCATAAAGGTAAGGGTGCTAGAGAGGCTACGTACATACATACATACATACAAACATGCATGGCATACTGACAACCGCCGCATTGACGGGTGCCGGTCACGTACTTGTTAGTGCGGAGGCTGATCGGCAACCCCGAAGGAGACCGCGGCGTGGTAGCAGGACGGGCGCCTAGCCGGGGTTGGCCACCCGGTGAGCAGCGGAGCGTGACGTGCCAGTCCTTTATAAGCGATGCTCTCGGAAGCCTACTGCCAAGTTTCGAGGTGACTGAGGGGCGGCAGGGTTAAGCTCACTGGTACGTGGTAAGGTAGTCGTGGTGCGTGCACACATACACACATACATACACATACGACATGGTTACATGGATTCCTCGACAGAGGTCAAGGAATGAGGTGGCAATTGCTGTCATGACAATCAGGTTTTACTCATACATTTCATTTTTCGTATTTTCTATTTCCCCCTTATATATAGGATACTCCAAATATCTGTAAAGTGAATCACGTACTAGTCTATGACATGGACAAATCTTTTCCTTGGTGTGGATAGAATATGTCCAGACTATATACCTGATGACGTGATCGAACCTCATAGTCACAGGTAATGCTAATGCGTTATACCTTCTTGTACAGAGACCCAATCACTTTGGCAGTTCAAACATTTGGACATTACTTTTCCCAAAATAGTATCAAATATGGTCAAATGTGTTCATCCTGCACTGTTCATACAATTCAAGTGATTGCCATTCATCAGGCTGCTAGATTATTCCCATGCTTCACGGGGAAGCATGTACTCAATTGCACGGAAAATTTAGATATCCCAACTACCAATGTGATGAAAGTTGCACCGGACACTAGTCTATGGCATAATTGTATATGCGATATATTTCCGAAATATTCCACAACAATATGCGGGAAGTCTAACTATCACCCCATACCATCTCATCAGAGCAGCTGAACGTCCTAGTTTCCCAACCAAAAAAGGAAAAAAATGGAACCTTCTAATAGCAACATCTCCTCCCCAGAATTGTCTTCCAATACTTCTCCCACACCTGGACATTTTATTTTAAGACTCCGTAATAAATATCCCAAAATTCATATATTATTAGGAAGTTACAGCACTGTAATTGTATATGGGCCTACTCTTCCTGTTTACCCATCGGTTCGAGCAACTACTTCACGGTATATGGAATGTGAAATTATTGTTCAGATTAAGAGTCGAATCAACTCCAATAAGAATGAACTAGGCAGCCGCCAGAAGGTGTTTTCAAAATCACTCGGTGTCATTTCGACATAACTTGATTACATAACGGGTAAATTGAATTACCAGTGAGGAATATTGCGTTACATGCGCTCACGCAAGCGATTATTATTTCATATTCATGGTTTGTCATTACAAATGTGTATAAAGCGTTATGAAATTGATATGCTCTGTTCCTGTTGTGGTAGAGATGTGAGAATGAGATAATAAAATATGTAAGAGTATTGTATGTCACTCACTCACTGTTTTCATATAGGCCCGGAACGTTAGCAACACTAGTCTATATGACTTAGTATTACCCTAACACACTGAATCCCTTAGACTTATCACTCATAGCATCCTCTCAGGCTCATTGCTACGAAAAGAGAATTGGTGGCTTTCTAAATTGCAAATAATTACACATCTGGGATTGTCGGAGTGCGTACAGTTCCCTATTATCAGTGTGATCTCTGTAAAACTCATTGAGCATGTCACTGACGTGGGAAAGCTGCACGCTATATCAGAAAGTAGATATTATTATTATAGTTCTTATTATAATTGTTAATATTTTTGCTAGTAGCGTTAGTATTCATATAATTATAATTATTCGAACTCCTATGTAGCCTATATATGTTATGACTCTATTGACTTCCTTCACAGAGCGTCAAAACCGAACCTATTCATTGATAATGTTTGCTTACTTACAACTCTCAGAGTTATACACATTTCCAGTGTTGTAGTGAGTCCACTGGGGGCGAGTCTGAGGAAAGTGCTTGAATGTGAGTCCGAGTCCAAGTCCGAGTCCCAATGCATGAGTCCGAGTCCATGCGCCCATGTGTACTTTTTTGACTCGTGGCCCAACTTGGGTGTGGGCTCGAGCTGCGAAGCAGTGTCATTAGGCAAGGAACTTTTGTTCTCTTGTGGAACTCATACTTCATACACATTTGAGTGACTAGATTGATTAGTCAATATTGAATGTACTCGAGTAGATAGAAGGCGAACTGCATCATTCGCAAAAATATACAAAATATTGTTTATGATGTGTGCACTTGTATTGCATATCTGTGATGGAAGTTGTATGTCATTTTGTATCATGGGGGTTAGAGCCCCGACTGAACAACCACACACTGCAGCTCGAATCAATGTAGATCATGAACAAATTCGAAATGTCTGCCAATTACACCATAACATACTACAGTTATACCTTCATACTTGTGGAGTATCAAGAGGGTCGAACTATGATAATACTGACCAGTAAACACACTTGACAAGCTAAAGTAGTTCTATTCTTTTATGTGAGCATGTTCTGTAGGCCCCAAGCAGTAAACATACAAATACATTAACCTGATAGAATCGCGGAAATTGGACCTGGGATGTATGTAGAACTGTGAACGCGGTTCGCCCACCCTAGGCCTATGAGAGTCAACCAATTTATGAGTTTGATACTGGAATTATTGCTGATATATCAGAAAATTGCTCATGTTCGAATCTCCTTGACATTGCACAGTAAAGAAAATGGAGTCACGAGTCCGCTTAGGTGAGTCCGATTCACGATCTTTGAGGCGAGTCCGAGTCGAAATGCTTCCAGTCATGAGTCCGGACAAATGTGGACTTGAGTCAGGACTTGAATCCTAGTCCCGACATGAGTACTCCAGCACTGCAAATTACATGTATCAGGTCAGACTGACGAAGCGCTCGTTTTCTTGGGTGCATCGTAATCCAGAGGGTCCCATTTCCGTCTTCGAACTGCTATTGTCAGTTTTATTGCAAACATTGTTGTAGTTATGGGAATCAAGGCCACTGCAACTGTCATATGTTTGCGTTCCCGCGTGAAATTCCGCGCCAGAATACCGATAAGTGCCCAGATCACTGTCGGGTATGTGGTAAGAGTGTAGCGAGTGTACCTGTCGAAGACTATGGCGTCGAATATGAAAAAGATTATAAGTTTTAGTGACAGTATGAATAGGGTGAACGTTGCGGCAGCCTCTTGCGTCATTTGAAATCTAGTCACCAATTCTGTCGTGAGGCCAACCAGTGTCAAAACTGTGCACCACGTGGTGTAGAGGGCGATACCATTCTGGATCAGGACTCGCAGGAACAGGAGGTCACCTCTGTAACAGGAGAATAAAATACAGTATAAGTGTACGTCGATTCTGAGAATTTTTAATAAGTTCCACATAAGTTGACCCAAAATGGCCAAGCACAATCCCCATTTTGTTCGCACCACCACATTTGTTTTGAATGCCCCCAAATACTATCGACCAGTCAAACGGTAATTTGAGGGGGGAAATTGCTGCAATAGATGCTTCAAATTTCCACACAGTGTATACAGGAGGTCAGTTTAGGAGCACTGTAGTTGATCTGAAGTCATTTGAGGACAACATTACAGTCATCGTTGACATTTTCCATGATACGTGTTCATCCACGAAGCACTGGGTCATCTTCCAAATACGTCCACTATCATTTTATCACTCGAGCCTGTGCTGTTCGTTCTCACTGCTCTACCTCCGGAGGTGGTGTGAGTCCCGCGAACAAGAATAGTTCTCGGACGCGCTCCTGAGTTTCGGACACCTCCTAGATTATACTGTTCGCTCGCGAACGTTCGAAAACATGGAGTGCGGCCAATGCGGCCAATGTTACAAATGTACTCACCTATGTCGTCTCATGACTCGTTCGCAGGCATCTTTTATCTTCACGTAGTAGCTTATGAGAACCAGGCAGAGTGTTGTCTGAAGAGTCAGCTTAACGAGTAAAGACCAGGAAGCATCGTTGGTAGTCTCAACAAAGACCAACCCACACATCAATAGTAGGCTCGCTGCGTATGTGGTAAGGAATGTGTAGCTCAACACTTGCGGGTTGATGTATACCGGCCCATCCTCGTTCCTTCTGAATATGCAGGTTATGACGTAGACGATTCAGGAGGCTTGCCACAGACATATTGGGAGCCATATCACGTACGTCCACTTCGCTGGAGTGATCTCGGTATCAGTACGGTTAGCTGGAGATGAGGAAACAGCACAGTCTTTTGAGAAACAATATTATCAGTGAGTTTGTTTTAAATATCATCTACATTCGAGACGAGCAACCCATGAGGCGTATTGGAAGTATTTTTCCAAGCCATCATCCTGTCGGTAGAATATCGACAATTCTAGCCGTAGACAGCAAAGGCATCTCTACATCTAGAGTAAACCGCAGGAAATAACGACTGAACTCATTGCTGAAATAATCGTTATAAGATCGAATTTAGGTTCAATTCGTGGCAATGACGACTGATCGGTATTCTATTGATGTCACTTGATCCACTTGAGGACCAACTATTTCACTCTATTTTGACTCTGCCTGTGAAGCGCTTCGAGCCCACGGGAAAAAGCGCAATATAAATAAGAGTTCATTATTATTGTTATTAAGAGCGACCAATTGTCATGGGATTCCTTAGGATTCCAAACACATACGCATATTTGAGAACATCATTATGAAAGTATCCATAGTGACAGATGACAGTCGATCCAAACAAATATTGAGTCCTTAAACGTTGATAGGTGTATAATATATATCTTAAAATCACTACAATGATATTTGAACCTTGTTTTTGCTGCTAGAAGATGGCAATAACCGCCCATGTACTACTCTACGCCTACGTGGTACATATTCCTCTCCCAATAATGTACATCCCCCTAGAAACGATCATTGCACTCCGTGATTGTATTTTGATACGCCGAGAG
>JAUOBX010516061.1:0-10115 GCA_032360705.1 Eupentacta quinquesemita
AGGGGTGTCACGTTGAATTATGTACTCGTTATGGAGAACACACATAAATATGAGCTTCAGCTATCCAAGTGGGGATGAGTTTTCGTGGTAACGAGACGAAATTGGCTATAATAGAATTTCATAGGAATATGCCGGCTTGTATGGGATCGGTACCCGTGTCCGGAAAGTGAAAAAAAACTAAAAACGGCTTGTTTTGGTAGATAAACTTACTTGCTCACGTATGTTTTCTGGGCTGGAATTACCAAATCAGTTAGAACTAATCAGTATAAGCTAGCTACGGTAACCATACTGGACCAACTTTAATAGAATAATAAAAGACACAGGGAATAGCGATATTGAGCACTATGTTTAATTCAGAATAACTGCAGATTTGACAGTGTTATACATTTTTGGCTGTAGTATTTTCTAATGATTATAGTCAATAACATACCGTATTCATTTCATTCAGTATATGCACAAACAATTATAGTCGAAAGAGCCTTCTATTCGCAATACATCTAGTTAAAATGATTATAAGTTCCTAATAATATATGGAAGAATGCAAAGCAACATCTTTAAAAACGATAAAACTGTTCTTTTATTTGCAGATTATACCCGAAATAATGTTTTCAATTGCTTTTATATTAAATGCACGTGTGATGTATCGACGTATGGTACTGAAGCTTTTGCTAGAATAGGGACTAGAACTATTGTGGTAGAAATAGGGAGGCAGCTGTACAGAGGTGAGTGCATGTGCGCAAAACTTTGTTGCGAAGGTTTGCTAGTTATGAACAGACATCAACCACAATAGAAAAGGTATCTCTCCATTATTCTTCGATTTGCAAATACAATGCATGCACATTCATGCTTAGAATACATGAGTCCTACAGGATAGCACATGACTATGCATGCGTTACCTCAGGCGAGATCGTCACTGAATACTTTGATACATGAAACAATGAAATTATGGATACCTAATCACTGAGTTTTCACTGGGTCAGCAAAATGCGCTGCTGCTGTTAAAAGTGTCATCTCCATTTGAAAACGAGTACCGGTACTGTGGGAGCAGATCCAACATTTTCTTTCTTGAGTATCACCCTCGGAACTGTCTGATATGATAATTTATCAGTACTGAGTAAGGACGAAACGTTTCGTGTGGAATGTCTTGGGTAAAGAGCTCTAGACTGACATGTTAATTTCCCATAGAGGTTGTCCAAGTCCTTTTCGATATATCATGTACCTAGGTAAGACCATGAATGGAGGCGTCGTAGACAGTTATGCTAAGCAAGAATTTTTCAAGACAACATCCTATCTTACATGGTCGAGCATCACTACGCAAAATCACTGAAGAATCAGCCACTACTCATTGACCAACAGTAGGACGACATATAATGAATCACCACTGCAAATATATAGAAGAAACCCAAGAAACAACGAAGTAAAAGTGAAGTTGCAAATACCGAGGCTTCAAAATCAATGACCCTGAAAACTGCATAAAACCAGGTAACCAGTGAAGGAAGCGAGTAGTGGACAAGTTTAAACGTGTCAGTATGCTCTATTGATACGAATGGAAATTATACAGCGCCCGTAGAAAGGAGCAATGGCATCAAACACGCAATGGCGTCAATGTTTCATTGCTCACATCTTGAGAGCCTCCCTTCTGGACACTTACAAATTCACTTCTGAATCACCATAATCGACGTCTCCCACCGGAATCTCCTGGGAGGATTATCCACAATTTGATGGCCTCTGATGATGAGGAGCAGCAACGAACACGAGTGAAGTGGTGGAGTGAATGCATCACGAAGAGAAGAGAGAATTAGTTGGGTCATTGGATGTGATCATGTGACTGCCAGCAGGCAAGCTTCATAAGAGCCGCAACGTCGTACCAGAAGACCTAGTGGACGGCTGATGAGTACTTGGTGCAGCAATCAAGACCTAGGGAATGTCATGGACAATATACATCTAGGTTCAGAAACTGTGACAGTACTAAAAAGTGACAGAAAAGCGTGAAGAGCAATCACAAATGGTAATGCTCAGTGTCAACAACAGCGGAATAGCGTATCAGACGGACTGGTATCATGTGGTTGGAATAACCAACAGGATACAACACTACAAGAAACGTTTCTGACTATAGAACACATCTCAGATGTGCTGTACACTGATGATACCTATTCACTATGTGTGACTGACTCCCAACATCCGATGAGCATCGTATTTTGTCCACCGCCACTAAACGGCAGTGTTGATAACTCGATATACACCTTAGGCTTAGAGCATACTTCACACATAGGCCTACCCCGAACGTTAGACCACTATTCATCAGTATTCTTGTAGGAGCCTGAACATCGTTTAATCACTCAATTCGATATCAATCAATTAATTAATTAGATATTGTAGTCAGTTTGCTTTTGTACCCATATATTCATTGCTGCTGGTCGCCATAGCAACGGTTGCTATAGTAAGCCTTCAATTGGGGGAGTTACCTGCATTAGGGTACCCTATGGTGGGGTACCCATGGGTGTCAAGTTGTCCAGTAACGAGGTACGCGCAAAAAGGTTACGATTATGTGTGTGTCTGTTCGTGCGTTCGTGTGTCCGTCGAATTTGGAGGGGAATTCCCTAACTTCAGGGCAAATTGTGATTTGACTGATTTTTCATGATATTGGAGAATTACATGGCTCGGAAGATTTCAAACTTTGCAACAAGGTGGACAATCATAAAATACAGTATCTCTCTCAATCTGAGGCGGAAATTCTGAATAACGCAGAAGTTGGGGGGAAATTACCTGATTTTGGGGGAAATTGTGAATTTGGTTAATTTCCTGACACTTGTCATGATATATATTGAACACGTCTTGCAAGGCTCGAATGACTCTAAACTTTGCAACACAAATTACAGGTTTTTCTCCATTTTGGGTACACATTAAAACAAATGAAGATTTTTGGGGGGAATTCCCTGATTTGAAGCATCGAGTGCAAATTGTTATTTTGACGAAACTGTCATGGTATTCCAGATTTGCATTAAAGCTCAAATAATTTTAAACTTTGCAACTGGGTTAGAATGAATAAATTATACGTTTCCTCAAATTGAGGCAGCATGTATTGGTCTGACAATTGCGATGTATACAATTGTGACTATTAGGGTGTAGCATATTGTTCAGAGTGAATCAGTTTGGGAGGCAGTTGGCACAGCAATAGCTTCCGATGAGATATGTAACTCTGTGGATTGCCCTTATGTTTCTCTATGATCGATTTTACCTCTCCCTCTATCTACTGACCGTGTATTTGATTGGCTGCTCACACTTACAATTCGGAACACGTTATACGCCTTCCTACTCCGTGCGATGTAGAATTAGCCCATTTCAGTGGTTTGTAAAATAGCAAATATCTGTTTCTCATGGTCTGGGTAGGTACATGCAACTACATCTCAGTAAGGCATGAGTCATATTACATGATTATGTGAACAAGAGGTTCCTATAGTATTTGTTAACGTCACTGGATTGAATGATTTTGATAACATATATAAACAATCCTACCATTTTCTTATGAAGTAAAATATATATGATTCATAAGTTATTTACATGAAGAGTTCCCATTTGCAATCACATCATAAATGGTAAACTCATACAGATATTTAGGATATTTAAGGAATAATATTTGATGACATGACCAAATTCGTTTGCACTTGCACAGTGCCTACTGCCTGTTGTGTATTCGAATGCTTCCATCACTTGATTTCACATTATATCACATAGTAATTACAGTGAAATAGTTCTGAGCTAGTATATTAATCAGTGATGACGAAAATGATTGAAATCCGATATATCTACTGTGAGCCATTACAAGACTGTTATAGAGGTCACGAAGTTCGAGACATGTCTACCCCCAGTTTTCATACTCGCTGTTTGTGGTAACGATCTCCTGCAGTAAACTATAACACAGGATGTAGTCCGGCTGTTTTGAGAGAGAAACAGAAAAAACATGCTTGTTAAGGAAAACTGTCTGAAAATATCCACCACTCCTATATTCGTCATTTTTCATCACGAATATATAAACGTATGCATGTTTGATGAATATATGCCTATGTTCTGATGTTGGTTGATTCGATTCCATAGATCACACAATGTTCCATAACTGTGATCCATGCTCAAAATATACTTGGACTGCAAGATCATGCATGATATTATGATTGACCGAAATCAGTCCATCGTATAGTTTCGCTCGATACGATTCTAAATAACAGGGGACAAACTAACATCGTATGGACATAACTATAATTATATTCCCAAATCGCCATTAATTCCATTCAACTAAAATGAAGTCAAATCATTGCAAGCAGTGAGGTGTCCCAAAATAGTATAGAGGGAATTTCATGATTGATTTCTTGACTGCAGAAATAAACAGATACGTGGGTCAATTGAGCTGTCAGGCCTCCAAAAATTCGTTTTGATTTTCCAAAAGAACTTCGGCCCACTCAAAAAGGGGGTAGTAAAATATAGTAATAGAAATAATAATAAATTATTCAACATCCGATTCAACTCGGTCTTCTAAGAAACAGTGATTATTTGATCTTTCTGACTGACTTCATAGCAATGGAGTGACTGTTCTGTGTTTTGTCCAACATTTTCCAGGTTTGAAGTCGAGACTGGTCCTGGTCTCGGATTTGTCTCAAATTGTCAATATCAGTCTCGAATATGATATTGAACATTTGAGACAAATCCGAGACCAAGACCAGTCGCGACTACAACACTGAGTCATTACCAGATCACGTATACACCATATGTACCTGGTACTAGTGCAATACAATGTCGATTAAACAGCTCACTGGAGGAGGTAATATCAGCGCAATTACTATAGACTTACCTCCTTTTTGAGGATGTGCTCGTGGTGGTCCCTCAGCTTCTTGACGGTACTGAACACGTTGACCTGTCCTGTTGCCCGGATACGCTCCATCTCTGATTGGACTGCGACGAACACACCACTGCGGTCAAACCCGTTGCTGTAGACATGAAGAGGTGGTTTCAGTTATTTTCATGCTTAGTTATTCAGCACAGCACTACTGACAAAGGCAAACGTGTAATTTGAAGAATCTTGACCGAACAAACTATAACTGGTAGGCTTTCTGAATAATTATTGGCCCGTTACAGTCTTCCCAGACCATGGAATACCGGAATCAGGCACTGTGTCTGGGCTAATTGTCTTTAGGAGGACAGGCCGTCTCCCGAACAACAATTCATCCCTCTCCCCGATCATCACTCGTGTCCAGCGGAAAATAATTACAGTACGACCGGGTTGGATCAAGGCGCAGTGGGTTCCTCACGGGACCCACGGCCCGGAGCAGTTGAGGTGAAGTATCTTGTTCAAGGATACCAGAGAAAACGTGTTTGGCACGTCTGGGGATTGAACCCGCAATCATGTGATTACAAGTCCAACGCTCTACCGACTCTACCGACGCTCTAATCCGTCTTTTATCAGAATAACAAGTGCATTCGTAAACATCTTGGTAGCTGCTGGCAAATACCGTATACATGTGGTAGGTCCGAACTGACAGAATGAGTCACCTGTTGAGAGTAAGATTGTTGCTGGGTGGGGTGGTATGGTGCAGAATTAGGAATTAGTCCCAAAACGATCGTCATGCTCCAAAACGCATGAATCTGCGTTAAAATCAGTTCGTCAAAACAATTCAAAATGGCTGCCGGGTGGGGTCGTAATGGCGAAAATAAAAGTTGGTCTCAGAACGATTGCCACGTCCCAAAACGCACAGTTATGCGATAAAATCAGTTTGTCGAAAAACTCAAAATGGCTGCTGGGTGAAGCCAGGGTCCTATTCCATAGACAGAAGTAGGGTTGGAGCATACGCAGCCTGAACAGAGCCTAGCTGCGGGGCTAATATTCCCGACACCACGGCTCGAGCCCACCTGCTGTGAATGTCGGGCGACGGGACCAGTGCTGCCTGAACAGCAGTTTCCCCTCCCTGTTCCAATCTCCGCTGCTGAGCGCCCGGCGGAATGCAACATGTACTGTTTTTGAAGTCTTTGGTATGACCTGAGCAGAATTCGAACCCCGGCATCCCGGGTGGGAAGCTGAACCAACTGTACTGACTACTCTGCTTCACAGAAATAACGAATAATCCCTAAAGTCTGAACGATACATTCAAGGTGTGGAATTGTGGAACATTTTTTCTAGACTCAGTCGTGTTAGTTCGAAAAATCGGATGATTACTTCAATAATGTGTTTGTTCATAGGAAAGCGTTGAGCCATTGCATTGCTGAAAGGAATTGTATTTGGTGATCCCCAGGTGAGGGGGTCACCGATAGGCCCTGCAAACAACGGCGAATCTCAGTTTATAATATCCATTGTTTGGTACCAGGTCTCCCAGCATATTAACCTATAAGAACCCTTAATAAGTTCGTTTCCATTCATACAACATCCGGACTATAGTCTATATCACCATCTCCCCAAGCAGTCAGTTAGGTAGTCTAATTGGGATTTGCCCAGCCATTTGATTATTTTTCTACGTACATGCATGATTTCTAGAAATACTTCTACCCGATGAATATAACACCAAAGCTATAGCAAGTTAATCAATTGCGGATTTTTGCGAAGAGGTCATTTTAAGCCAAGTGTTCGTCCGCAGCAGGGCAGCATGGGCTGGTATATGAGCGCATGGACAATCCCACATTTGAAGAGCAGAATATTGATGATTACAGTCCCTCTAGCACTGTTTCGTCGCGTTAATCCACATCATCGTGATTGACTGTTCATTTTGGCATGCCTTTGTAGCGAGCAAGCAGATATAACAACAGAAGTGTTTACGCCAATGATAGACTGTATTGGCCAAATGGAAACAATAGTTCCCGTAACAATGTGAAATTGAAACCATAGCTTGATATTCTAGTAGAACAACTGATGTCGTATTCTCACATGCAGTGAACAACCGTTGGTGTAGGAACGTTTTGGTGATTCCGAAGACTTTCTACATCCTTCAACAGAACGCAGAGAGACGTGAACGGGCTTCTCGAAGGCCACTGCATTAACTGCATGTGGGTGACTGACACTGCTTCCTGCACGAGAAAGATGAAATTTATTTGATTACTGGCACTCTCGATGATTTGAACGTATATATATATATATATTGTCCAATTTGAAGCGCTGTCTAGTATTAAGTACAACAATATAGTTCTATCAAACTAAGCCATTCTTCGCTGTCACACTTAACGTGATCTCCAGCTCAACAAGCCCGATACATGTACATATAAGCCATACCATTCTGATCAAGGAAGAAATTCTAACGAAAGCGTTGATTGCGTCTCATAGCACAATAGACGGATTGGATTGAGCTAGGAGACTTAAAAAAGAACGCGTAAACACTGAGAAATAACAACTATACAGTGTAATTAGTTTGTAGTTAGTCCATGACAATTAGTTTTCTCGACAATAACTTTGTAATATTTACAATTCGGCCAATTATAATTCTTGCCAGGTTTTGTTACACTAACATATAGAAAGATCGGTAAGTTACGATTATTATTATTATTATTATTATATAACGAAAATAAATTCATATAACGAATGTTGCGGTTCGTCCGATTGGAACGGGAACTAGGGCATCAGTTTGACAATCGAGCCATGGTCTTGCGTGTCTATGTGTTCAAACGTGCCACTAGAATGTCCACACCTGCAGCGATACCTGAACCTATGCCATAAAACAAAGTTGAGGTGATTATATGCTCTCACACCCGCAGGTGAACGATACTTCTAACGATGCATCGGGACTAGCCCAACGATATTTCCCATACCTACAAGGATACAACGGAATGACGTGTCGATGACTAATTTGAACGAATGAGCAAACAACATCCGTTGTCCACTTAGAGTGTGTATATTTTCTTCTTACCGGATTCTTTCCATATGCTACTTCGAAGGAACGTTTCGTGTAGTGGTTGTTTCTTTCTACACCAGTGAGCTTGACTTGCATGGTTCCGTACTGTTCCGTTTCATGGCTGGGCCAGTACTGTGGGCAATCCTATAAGAAACGAGAGAACAGTAAGTGCTGGAGATGCTCGAATATGATATTTAGTTTGATCGTTTCCGCTATACAGTACTCAATGTGTTGAATTGCCTACACCTGATCGTAGATTGGCAGCAAGCGGCATGTTCCTACAGTCATGAATGTGACGTCACCGTTTGTCCCTTCACCGCTGAACCTATAGATAGGTAGCGAGGTTTGCAGTCCCTGTAGAGGGTAGAGTACTAGTAGTGACATAGAAATATTCTTTGAGGGTCCAATTTAGGTGAGATGACGAACAAGTCATAGAGAATTGGAAAAAACACAATAACGAGATATACATTCTACAATTCATCTATTCCATGAATATGCGCCCTGCCAAGCTTTACCTTGAATCTTGAACTGGATTCTGAACAACGCTCCTGGTAGGAGCCAGACGACAGGGGAAAAGCTTGGCAGGTGAACTAAAGGTTAGTCCCGTCTTGGGGATGAACACAGGTCTGTACAGACATCACTCCCGAAGCTCTCAAAGTTCTGAATACATGCCATGTTGTGAGGTGGCATGTTCCAATCTCGCATTGTTCCCGGGACGAGCGAGTATCTGTCTTCATTTGCCTTTATTATGATCGAGTACGACCCTGGATGATTGTACCGTGATCGACGCTGGACCGGCTGTTAGAGATTGTCTAATAGCAGCAACACGTGACTGGAGACTTCCAGAGAACGCCTACAGGCGACTAGATTGACGGTCATTCAGAATAGAACGCGCTACTCTCTTTCTGGGTCCTTCCAAGCTATTCGAAATGTTTCTGGTGTGAGGATCTTAGACGGCAGACGCATACTCCAGGAGGGGTTGACAAGGGTCCTGTGAACTTCAAGCTATGCTGATTTCTCCTAATGGATCCCAGTGATCTGTTTGCTTCACAACAAATGGAATCGACGTGATATACTCTCTCAAGATGTCGGATATGGTGATCCCCAGGTGAGAGGGGTCACCAATAGGCGCTGCAAACAAAGACGCATCTTCTTTTTCCTCTTCTTCCACCTTCTTCTACTCAAAGTTGTGAGGTTGTTGCTGCACGAACCATTATTCTTTAAGAACACATATCGGTTACGATGACCATCTCCACGTCCTTCCTCAGGCAGTCCCGCTACCTCCATTTCGGTCTTCCGTCTTCTGTTTCCCTGGGATAGCTATCTCCATCCTTTGCCTGCACACATTCTCGTCTTCACGTTTACTCACATGGCCATACCACCTTAGCCTCGCCGGCATGCATTTCCACCCAGCAGTCGTCTCCGTACCTCCCCATTCCTCACTTCAACCTTTCTCGTCAGTCCCAGCATTCATAGGTTCATTTTCATATCGGTCACATCAAGCTTTGATTCCTGGTTCTTAATCAAGGGGTTTTCCCACGTTGTAAAGTATCGCTGGCTGGACCACTATACTCTCTTTGTGGCCCTTTATGGTCACATAATATCCCACTCATTTTCCTCCAGTTATTTCAACCAGCCTGTGATCTTCTATTGACCTCACTGTCTTCGCCATAGTTGGTATGCTGTTGTTGCCAATTTTCCGATCACTCTCGGTATACCCGTTGTAGCACATACACTCAGTCTTCTCCCTAGGAACCTTCATTCCTCTTCCCTCCTGGGCTGTACACCAGTTGCTCAATTTTATTTTTATTTATGTTCATCGCATCTTCAGAACAGAGAGTAACATCATCTGAAAACTTCATCTGCCATGGTGTGCCCTTCCTTACCTCCTCTGTCAGTACGTCCATGATGATCGTGAATAGGAATGGCCTCAGAGCTACAACGAATTGTTCTGAAGTCCCAGATGCGCACCGTACTACAGTTTGACTGTCTTGGAACGTATTCTGTACAAGTCTGATGTACTTCTCTGTTACTCCCTTCTTTCTCATGCAGTAATCAGGTAATACAACTCTTCTCGAGGAGCTCGGTCGTAGGCCTTCTCCAAATCGATGAACACACAGTGGAAACAACGGTGACTGACCTCTAAAATAGGTATCATTTAGAATAACGCACCTTATCTTCCAAGTGTACTTCATTCAACATCACGATGATCGAACACTTGTGGTCGTATATCATCCTCCAGAAGTCCTCGAT
>JAUOBX010516172.1:0-10115 GCA_032360705.1 Eupentacta quinquesemita
TAGAGCCAGTGTTGAATAACATACATAGTTTCTTAATACTCATTGTCTCACTTTTACGTACTGTCGATGTTTTTGTACGTATCTGATTCATAGATTCTTACAACTCTGCTACATTGGAGGATGCACGTGTTTGGAATGAGGTGTATCAGCTGGGTCCTCGGGACCTACTGCTCTGACCCTCAACTGACAAGAGTGGGATCAAACGAGGAAATCGCTATTGTTACACCAGTACGGCATTGTAGGGAGGGGTAACATGGCCGTTCATCAGTAGTTTCACATTTTCAAATCAATCAGCTATTCATGTAATAGTAAATACATATGCAGTTGTGATCACTATATATATATCGACAATGTCTGGGCAATGGGTTGTCGGTATTAACTCACCTCACAAGAGGCTACAGTAGTGATGTAACGATGCAGTCAGAATTACAATCAATAATTACAGACACGTATACAAACCAGGACATATGTAATCCTGCCGTAGTCTCCTCGATCGGATTTACAAGGAGAAACCCCCATTACTCGCCCAACAAAAGAAAAATCAGCTACAGCCACACATATCCTGCTCACTGTAATTGCAGAATAACAGTGTTGAGCTTGCTGATGGGAGGCATCTACTGATGTTTCTTCGTCGAACTAACACACTGAAGCCGTCATGCAACCGATCACACTATCTCACGTTAAACCAACCGCAGCAAATGGCGAGGTAGAATATTGAAACGAATCCAGGTGTGTAGTAAGTAGATATTGGAGCCTTGTTCTGATCTGATTTGGAAATGAATGCTTACCTGGCCAAAGGGTTTTCTATATGAATACGATTATGAGAAATGTTTCTCAGATCCTCCACTGAAGATCAACTGAGCGTAACGAATGCACGCGGAGTACTGGCGGATAGAGGCTCATTCTGTTCTCTGCACCGCACACTGCCAGTTTGAACATATGGATAGACGATTGGCGACTACCGATCCGTCATCGAGTTACTACTGTTTGAACTAAAGTGATAATATTGTATAATATTCTTTAAGATATTCTGCCGAGCAATTCACTATTTCGGTCGAATCCGCTAATACCTTTTCACTGAAGCTGCTAAACAACTTGCTGTCCCCTCCATCTTAGGCAGATTGGACAACTACTTTAACCCCTGGATGTCCAACCAAACGTTCAGATAAATGGTCCCAGCGTCTCCAGAACAGTGCCGCACGAATCACCCCACACCATGAATTAGCGGTATTAATACCCCGAAATTTAGCGCGCTTCGCGCGCCGTGGCTGCCTTCTGTTTGGACGAATGCAGGGTGCCAAATCGTATGTACTATAGCATAGGCTCACAGTGCATGTATGATGTGTCTGTGTTGCCATTCCATACATAATAGGAAGTTTCGCCACTACATAGTAACTTCACTAAATAGCCCGTACCTAATTCAACTCTCATATAGCCGTATCAATTATAAATCAGTTCCGAAACAAAAGTGGCGTTTTGTTTGCTCTTACACTATTAACATGCTGTCCTTTTGTGTCCTCTTTTGGCAACATGTAATTAGTGGGGTAACAGCCCTATATGCTTCGATCTCTCTTTTTCTAATTCCTCCAAGTCATCATTTTCGAATCAAACCGGGTGCTTGCTACATTGCATCAGTTTGCATCTAAGACTATTCAAAAATAGTAAAATGTCCTGAATAGGGAATGGCACATTTTAGAAATGGTAAAAATTCCCAACGCGGAGGGGCACATTTTCGCTCAAAAATTGGTTCGTAATGTCATATAATCTTAGTAGAAATAAATCATTTGTTCGAAAACGAATTAAGTCCTCACAGGTGCTATATTGCCCTAGATTGCATCTGAGGTCATTTGAAAATTGAAGAATTTCCCAAATCGGGGAGGGCACATTTGCACATTTTACAAGAAAAAAAATTGTCCTTGGTAAAAAAATCATCATCAGTTCCGAAACTACGTGAGTGCATAGATGTGCTACATTGCACCAGGTTGCATCTAAGGTCATTTGAAATTAAAAAAATATTCCCAATGGGGAGGGGCACATTTTCACACAAAATATATCATAACAAAATCTGTTCCTTGTAAAGAGTCATTATTTTCAAAAAAAGAGCTGGTTGCTTAGATGAGCTAGAATGCACAAGTTTGCATCTAAGACCACTTGTAAATTGTCAAATTCTTCACAGGGAAGGGGGAAGCCCTCCCGTTAGACCTCCCTCATGTCTCCCATTGCCCATTGAATTGAATTTCGGACCTCTACACCCCCAATCGCATGACCCTAACAACAGCCCTGGCCAGAGATCATATGAAATGAACAAGTGTCAGTGTCTGAATATCATGTGAACAACATGAATACTTGGTCCAGAATACTAGGTTCGACCAGGCTGAACTTCGCTATATAGCTCATAGTTATGAGTGGAGCATACAAAATGAAATTGACTGCTTTTAGCTTTTCAACACAATATTTCGACCCCACTTGGATGGGTCAAGCTCATACTTAGTATAAATGGTCCCTGTGATAGTTCCATGATCCCTACTGTTTTAGGGCCAGGTCATAGGTCATCTGAGATCAAGGAAGATCGAAGTCTGAAAAAGGTATGGAACGTTGACCCGATAAAATACAGTATGCCTATTCTGAGCAGTTAAAGAAACTTATTGTGTTGTGGAATGTGGGTTCCCCATGGTAATGAAAATAAATGATTCCAATCGCTGAGGCCACCAGTGGCCATTGCTGCTAAGAATTCACTGAGCCTCTTGGCTTCCTGGGTGTTTAACTTGTTGGGTGGGGAAGGATATTGTGAAATGTCAATACCGTCTCGTAACTTAGTGTCGCTTTTCAAGTACAGTACAAATAACTGTTGTCTATTTACACAATCTTCAGCAGCCAGTAACTAACAGATTAGACAGGGCTATTTACCACTGAGTTGATTGGTGCACTTTGTACAACGTAACTAAACAGAGATAAAAGTTAGTGATTGACGAGAAAAAAAACCGTGATATGTCTGCGATGTCAACCAGTCTACCGCTTCTTAGTCGCTGTCATGCCGTCACTGCGTAATGTATTCAATATGATATATCATCGTACCCCACGCCGTGACTGCGTGATGCGTCGTCACCTGTTTACAATTACACGAGTCGCACAAACGAAATAAACGTTAAAAGTGATGTTCAGCATATTGGTCGGGTCAAAATATGTTCAATATTATCCCAACTGCAACAAAAGTGCAACAAAAAGTTCATGGATTTATGTTGAGTCCCCATCATCTCCAGAGAAAAGTCTTCCATATATATATTTACGGTCCGCCTTTTTTGAAATATGCAAATTCACCAATTTCCCGGGGTCTACATTTTCCTGAAGATGCTGGTGTCTCACCGAGTAACCAAAAGCAGGATAAAACTCTCGATCCGACTATATACAATGATACCATGCCACAATGAAACACTTGGCAGTATTTGCTTCAGCCACTGATTAATGTCGGTGCCCATGAACTGTTATACAGTTCAGTTCGTCGCTTCGTTTTGTGTCATCCATTATATTTCAAGGAACCTACTCCTATATACATATACCACCCAGATTATTGGTATTGACTGACTCCAATTTGTAAGATAACGTTACCGATAACAATTCACAAATGGAATACCACGTATTACGAAATTGATTTCATCGATCGTTAACGCTGTCTTCGAATCCTATGATCATGGTGCACCATCAGAGGTCCTAAATAAATACTGGCTCCATGGTGCGATCAGCGTGTGGTAATTATTAACTACTGGTACTGATCATTGGTATTACAGATAATGCATCAAATCCTCGAACTATCATTTGCTTGAATTATAGACACTCGTGTTCAAATGAAGTACCAGTACGCATAAAACGTCAATGTCCTTACAAAAAGGATCATTGCTGTTGTCGGTGTATGTGTGAGTGTATGTACGTGCGTGTGTATGTTATCCGTGTACTTTTGTTTGTTACGGGGCAAACTCCAAGATCGATTTTTTTTATAAACTTTACATGTTCACGTATAGCTTCAGCATGTGGAGTAGATGCACTTTATGGCTGGCTAGAGGCCTAAAGCAGGGTCACACACTGTTGATATTTCTGGAGAGTTTGGCAGGGGGCCATCTCAAAATAAATACCCATATTTTTTCTTTCGTTTTCGTTCCCCATGACTAGGCCCAAGAGTGGATCATCGCGTTCGTCTCTGTGTGTGTGTGAGAGAGAGAGATAGTTATCAGAGGTCAAAGTTTTCGTGCCGAGAAAGTGATGTTGGTATCTTTGTACATATTTGTAATGGTGTTTTTCGAGTTTGGCGTGGGTAACTGCATCCAATTACCAGGCACCAGGCTTCTAATTCAAGAGTTGATTTCCCTCTCGGTGAATTAATATGAGAGGGACTCTCATGATAAATTGAGTAGGACTAATGTTTGGAATAGATTGTTCCTTCCTCGGTACTTTTCAGAAGGTACTGCATTTTGAGAAATCTCTCTTCACCTCTCCATTGCGCCAACGAGGTCTAACGAGGTTGCCAGTATTTCGCATTTGAAGGAGGCCACACCACATTCACTAATAGTGAATGCCCAACACAAATTCCTTTAACATGTTTTCCAAGTTAGAAGACCCACCCGAATTGTTTTTGTATTGCATGCTCCCATGTTGCCAACTGGAGGAACTACTACCCACTCCATTCGTCAGAAACACAGGTGACAGTTTTTTGTCTCTTGACCCCATCCATCTAGAGATAAACCTGAATTATTCAATGCTATGACACATATCACATTCCCCACATTTCTGCTGTCTACTTTCGAATTTCCCTCTCAACTCCTCGAGAGAATGAGAGAGTGTCAGAGTATGTTTTCCTCTCTGGTGAACCTACTTTAATTAGTTGTCATCAGTTTGCTCAGTCCTGATACCATATAAACACACTTTTTCTGTCTAACACTATTTCGTAAATCGTGGAGTGTTGGAATTAAAGGTGCTGTCTTAAGGTGCGAATAGACTGACAACCACCTGTTTGCTGTTCATATTAGAGACAGTTCAGCCAATTAGTTCGAGGGTATAAGTCAAGTGCCCTGAGATGTATGTGACCGCATTGTGGACAATCCCACTTGTGGTGCGCAGGTGCTATTCACATCTACGCCCTATCGCCATCGATTAGAGACGGACGATCCGTTTTGGCTTCTGAAACATTCTCTCCCTCCATGTGGATGTTTCCCAACCAAACTATGTGTGCGATAATGTGCCCCCTTGCGATCAAGGTCATTCTTGAGAATTTTGATGCCTCCACTGGCTCTGAACAGATTAGTTAGGAATCGTTTCGTAGTACACATAGAACCGAGAGTCGTGTTGGAAGTAGTCTCATGATTGCCGACTTATGGTTCCGATGCGAGACGGTGTACTTGGTGGTATTAAAATAATGGCGTCACTGTTAGGGGAATAAATCGGTGACTCATGCTTTACACCCTATACTAGGGAGGATTGTTTGGGTCTCATTGTGGAGATACCGTTAACTACATCGGATGGAGTCACAGCCGCCAGGCTGAACTCACCGGTAGATCGTGCAACCTTGCAGGACGTTCGACGCATGGCACGGATGCCAAAGATCCACAATCAGGAAGCACATGTCTATCGTTATTGCAAGTCGCTGAATAGCAGCTGGCTGCAGGGGCCTCACAGACCACAGACCTGATCAGATTGATAGTACTGCATTCCTACTGCCTGAGCCTGAGGCATTGGATCAGTTTACTAGTAGAAGAGTTAGTGTCGACGGCATACATACAGAAATGCTGATGGACAGGCCTTCTAGATCGTGCAGAGTCTCTCTTTCTCAGTTTGGACTGAGGAAATTATTGTTCCCATCGGAAGAGGAAAGAATGATGCTAGAGACGGCTACAACAACTAGTGATGTTCACACTGTCGATACTCGACATAGTCTCTGCTATATATAGGATGAACATGAACAAGGTTTGCTGTCTGCTGCTTATGCATCGGCGTTCTGAGCAGTCGGGCCTCACTGCAAAGATGAGATGACCAGTGTGGATTGTTAATGTGGATGCGAGTAAATGCTCTCCTGTAACTCTCATCGACTCCCGCAGTAATCAGTAGGAGCATACTTGAACAGCGCGATGTATCATGATATATCGTACATCGCTGCATTGATACACTATTGAAAGTGCTCTGAAGTGTACTGGCTGTCTCTGACTTTCCCGTTATACTAGAGAGAGGCATGGTTTGTACTAGCTCCTACGCAGTGAAATAACGGTTCCGGATCTAGACTTCGCCGATGCTGCTGTATTAGTTCTCCCCTGAACCACTCAGGCTTAGTCAGGTCTAACCCATCGGGGTTTCCAACACATATTCTTCGATCAGAAGTCTACCTATGGTGATAATTTAGCCCATTTTGTGCAAGGATGTTGTTTCTCTCCATGGGAGCGTTTCACTCATAGTAGATGTCATTTCCAAGTCCCAAATATCCGCCCTACGTCATATGACATTGTTAGTTTGCTCTTTTGGGTATTTTGACATCATGTTTATATAGGTTGTATTATATTTCGAGGCTCAAAAATGAATTTTCGTTTGGGGTACATTGTAGGACACTGGAGTTTGTCAAGGAACACACATTTCCGTCACATACGTCATTACTACGTCACGCGTGACGTTATGTGTAAGCTGGTATTTCGGTATCATGTTCTATAGGTTGGTAACACATCCCATAGGTAGAAACTGACGTCTTCGTTTGGAAGTTTGCTTATTTGGTATTTCGGTATCATGTCTCTAAAGGTTGGTCTGAGAGAGGTTACAGTATGTTGCAGTCGAAATAATTCGACATCTTGAAATGATGCTATATAACCCCTTTCCCGGGGTCCGTTTTTGAAAGACTTTCGTTCTGGAGATGCCATCATCCACATCATAGGGCATCAGCGACTGTTAGGAATCACGACTCAGTGTTGTGTCCCGTTGAGGTATCATTGGCCGAGGTATCATTGGTATCATTGGCCGAGAACTAAAGCTGGGAACACCGGTCACTGATGCAACTTATTCTCGTTGTTGGCATTATGCATATATCATGCTGGCCAAATGCTAACCTTGTACAAATATAGAAATGACGTTAATTATTAGTCCCATTACTGGGGCTGTAAGGCCATGAACGTAATGGAGTTGTCTACAAGTGAGTGTTTCGCCTACACTTTCCTAATCATGTTCTAATGCGCAATGACTCCTCTGTTTAGTGATGTATAGAAATTGAAAGACATGGTGTGTAACATCAGTCGTTGGAACGACATACTACACATACTGTGCTTTCCGTGTCTTCGCTATTGCGTAAACTAGTGATTATAAAAAAAAAGCGAAATCAAATAAACTATATGCAGTTATTAACACATATTCAGCACTGCCCTGAAACCATGTAGCATATACAGTACGGTTGGAAAATTTCGGTTCACCTAATAATAATTGATTAACATTGAACACTGTACCATATTTGCGAGTACTAGCTGAGCTTAATACATTCGTATTTGAAGTACGGAGTGCTACTGGACCTTATTTGGACTATCAGCCTCATTTAACATTGAAAGCATTTGCTAGGAAGGAAGGATTTTCAGATAACTAAAATCAGTTTCAAATCCCGCGAATGGTATTTTCTGCGATCGAAGAGACGCTTTTTTATCGTTGGCTCTGCGCCAACGTTTGGAATCGCTCTGATTAGATAGTAACAGTCCGCCCCTCAGGAATTGCAGAAGCTTCCTGTTGCCCCTTATTCAAAAAAAAACCTTGCTACGAAGTACATATAGGCCTACCAGCCTCGTTACTGCTGTGATTAAGAAAATATAGTAAACACTCTGAATAATCAGTGTCACAGCTAGTGCTGCCATTGCATCAGGTAATTACACTGAAATCAGTAGATAGGACGATTAGTGATAACAGACAGCATGACTGGTTGTAAACGAAGTACTTAAATTAAATAAGCTTATGAAACGCGCGAAAAATATAAACATGTTCAGGGAATGACAGAACAAGATTTGAAGTTGAACAGTTTCGTGTGTATAAATATATCAAACATCTTCAGTCTCAATAGGTTACCAAAGTGGAGGCCAACAATTGTTCAGAAAAGCTGAGAACTGTAAATACCGCGTTAAGTGCGTGTGTCTCGTTTCAGGGATTCCAAAATAATTGACTAACTGCTAAAGGAAAATTCCTAGGGGTGATATATGTTCGCCGTATCTGTAGCACCACCATCGGATAAATGATGTAATGAGACTCTCGGGCTAAATATACTCATATCAGTACCTGCTGGACACAATAAGCCAAAGTATGCCTATACTAACAGTGATAGCAAGCATAGATGGTGCTCTTCATAGCATATAATGGGGCCAGTGTGTACTCCGACACAACTATGGATAAATTAGGTCACCAATTGATGCTGTTACATATACATCTATAGATTGTTCCAAAATCGGGGCGAGGCTTTTTAATTCCAACCAAAATACTTCATAGAAAATGGATCGGAACTGAAGTGAACATGGTTACAATTGTTATTTCCGGCTGACTTTTCCTGTGCCTCGTCCCACCCAGGCCTTTCTGAGAACTTCGTGAGGGGATTTTCAAATAGTAGCGTGAGTCGTTTGTGGCAGCCCTATTGGGATGTCCCCCGTGGACACAGTCACTATGACGTGATACATGGTGTCTGCACATCGGAAAAGAACAGGAAGAAAAGCGCACTATCTAAAGTGCGGGTTGGACTTGGACAAGTCAATGATGGATTAAGGGTAATATATGTGTAGCGCTTTGAGCATGTCATCGACGTGTAAAAGCGCAATATTAGAACGAGATATCATTATAATTATTATTATTTTATTGCACGGTATATCCAACTACACCGCTTAACAGACCGCCATTGCGCAAGAACGGCAAATCGTCGGCAATCACTTCTCACGAGGTTGTCATCGTCACGCATGACAGTCAGTAAAATTTGGCTCTGCTGTGTGTGTCAGATTATCGAAGTAGGATAACAAAGCGGTCTGCACGTAGGTTTCGTTTTGCTCGGTCTGCACTTACTTTGTATAACGATAAACTCTTCGACCTCCCTCGTGATGTCACTAGGATATTGTGTAATAGTAATGCCTTTGTTCTATTCAAGCGTGTCAATTAAAATCCAGTCTGAGTATTGAATTTTCTTAGAGTGTTCAACATGCGGTATCAGAATGAATATCAGACATAGGCTATACGACAACTGACCACTGATCCTATATGTGAATGAAAACTTCAGGCATCCCCCATACCAAATAGGTTTTACGTTTTTCCCCAGACGAACAAAATGCTCCTATCGGTATATTTCACAATAGCATATCAATCAATTTATGCAGCTATTGATCACGTCCCAAACAATCCCAATCCCCAACGCAAATACATATACATAGAATCTTGAATCGATCTTGATATTATCTACTATATCGACCCTTGCTGTTTGAGATAGAAAAGAGCTGTAGTTCGCCCGCCTCTAAGTTTTGACTGTTTGATCGAAAGTAGGAGAAAGTAGCTGGAAGGGAAAAAATTGACGTTCTCGTTCATTCAGTGAGAAATATGCCAAAATTGATAGGGCAGTGTGAGTATATATATATATCTCCCCACCCATCACTACTATCGCGCGAGGATACCAAACCGAAAGTATTATTTGCCTAATCGCATCTATACACAATAGGTGATTACCAAATTGAGTAAACATGGTGAGTAATCAGTGTCAAACTGCTGTCATTGCATTATATAATTGAAGATAGGTCAGGAGATAAGACCGAATGACTGAAAAAACAACAGCAATTCTCAAAGTTGTACTCTGTGTAGCCCTGAAGGCCAGGTCACAATAAAACGATATCGTATTGGGCAACGATCCATTTTTTTTTCATTACGAATGCCATACTCTTCTCATTATGGAGGATATACCCAGCGACAATGATAAAGGACCTCATTCGCTATGTGGGCAATCAATTCGATGTGGAATCGCCCATTCCCAACTCAAGATATTCACCCAGCTTCTATTCTTCGGAGAGCTGTGCGATTCATCGTCCAATTTTCATCATTTTCCGATATGACGTCACATTAGAATGTAGCTGGCTAAGGGCCTTCAGGCTGAG
>JAUOBX010516283.1:0-10115 GCA_032360705.1 Eupentacta quinquesemita
AAGCGATGTCCTTGACTATTACCAGGAGCAAGCGTTAGTTTTGGAAGGGTTATTTGGAGAAAATTCAAGACACTGCTTTCTGGGATTGCTATTTTCTAAAAAATATAGGTTTTCGGAAGAAACAGAGAGTAGCCTTTCCAATTAGCATTCTGACGACATCTTTTGCAACAAACAACTTGACCACTCTTCAGCAGTTTGTATTGAAGAATAAAGAGTGCCAATGGCACAGTAGCTCACCTGGTAATTCGTATTAGTGTGATGCACATGAGTGGGAGAAGCGTTTCGTTCATATGACTTTCAAAATGAGTATTTGGTTCGAAAAAGACCCCTTGGAGACCTTTGACCTAGAATCCCAGAATGCCCCCATATGTATCATTGGTACCAATATTAATGACCAATTTTCATGATCATCTGGTTCGAGCAGAAGCTATAATGACGAACTGATATGTCGATATGATCCAATAGTCACAGGTTCAGGAAATTTGTCAAATAATCCTTGTAAACTTTGTATAACCAAATCATCATCATGGTTCATTCAATACAGGTTTTGGCAACGGTTCCATATACTCCATATATGTGTCTAATATAACCTAATCAGTTTGTGAGTACGACTGGCCGGTGTAAAAGCGGAATGCAACATACTAAGTAGATGAACAACAAATGTTTTTACATATGTCCAAAATATATTCTTCTTCTTTTTCAAGATAAGTGAAAAAGTGAATCATATCCCATTGAGACAGATGATTAGATTAGCTCGTCACTAATGCCAATATGCTTGAGCCATCATAAAATTGAATATTTTATTTATATTCAGAAGACGTGTGAAGGCAGGCATCTTTTTACCATTTGATGCAGTGACATGATTGGTTGGTAAGATATTGTTCAGTACTGTTTGAATAGCTTCAACATAATGTACCAGTTCCTTCTCGCTACTCGTCATCCAAGCCCACTCGCCGTGATGAGGCGGATTAGCTCTGTTGGTAGACCTCCGGACTATCTTAAGATTGTGAGTTTGTATCCACACAAGGCAGGGGAGCTAGGCTGTCCTGAACTGAAGTGCTGTTGAACAACACATGTCTCTCGATTGTCCTATTGCACCCACGTGTGAAAGAGGTTCTCTGGGACGTGACTCATGTGCATGGTTGCAACGATCGGGAAGTCCCCCAGGGAAAAAATGATGTGACACACTATATCTGTGTGTCAGGATAGAACAGATTAAACCGTTGTGCCCTATAATGTTTAGGTTTTACAAGTCACTGATGATCGGGGGTAATATTTACGTTTGAGAACACTGTTTGAAGTGTAAAGCACCTTATAAACTGGATATTATTATTATTATTGGTGGTAATAGTAGTGGTATTTCGTGGAACCATCATGGGAGGGAACCCCTGTCCAGCCAGAACTAGCCCTGCCCTTTGGACATCAATAGCAAACACGCAAGGGCAGAGGTCAGTACCATGAAAGACCCACCGCAAAGTGCTATCCATCGGCAGCATATACCCCCCGATTTTCGAGCAACCTTCGAAATTTCTGAGAAATAGGGATTTATATGTTGGCCTAAGGTGATACACCCTATATTTTGACTTGTTCTCATCTCTGCACTCCAGCAAGGCTGCCAGGCTCATCAAGATTTGCCCCTTCATAATTGTCTTCTCTTTTGATGGCTTTACTATGCAACATTCAGAAAGTTGACATTCTGGTCCCCACCAAAACCCCATCCAATCAAAATCAAGTATTGTTTCCCGAATTATTGCAAATTGACTGACTAAGTAACAGCTGCAAATATTGGTGAGCATTGGGAATGTCCAATCATGGCTGTAAATATTCCTTAATTGGAAGCTTCACGATGCAAAGTACAGCAGCAAGTTAGGGAAACATTCTGTAAATAATTGTCGAATTTGAGGATATAATACAAATCCATCAGGCCACTTGGATTTAAACTACGACATTTGCGTTTCATGCGCTGGCAAATATTTGAGAACAATGACGTATATATATTACGATCATAGAACAATTTCTGCATTTTGCTTTTCAACAGATATTTCTAATGAATGCAATATACAAACAATGACATAGATTTGTTTTATTATGCATGTGTTTCATGTGATTTTACCGATCAAGGCTGCAGACTGTCAATTGCCAATTTCACCAGGTATATGCTTGTGAGGCCTCTTTGGTAGTGCCCTAATATGGGCAGATGACAACATGCAAATTGCATTGCCCTCATCTCAGTGTTTTTCGAAAGCTGAGCAAATGAGTACCTCTCTAGATATAATATATATATGATGGCATACTACATTTGGGAAGTATTCCCCATAGGAATTTGGGAAATGCTCCCGCTTTACTCTTCGTCTATTTGTAATATTTGGTGAGATGAATGAGGAAAAGATACTTGCAGGCTCTGCAAATTAAGTGAGGGGTTAGCACTTGCGAATGATAAAAATAATAACATTTGATATATATTAAATATTTCCTATTTACATCAGCAGTAATGGAAATAATATATGTTTATATCATCAAGTCCTGGCCCGCGGTACAAAATCAGAAATATATACAGCCTAAAAACAAATAAAGTGCATGCTTTCGAAGAATTTACAGTAAATTGTCCTTTTTCGGTGGAATGTGAAAGAACTTTCTAGCTAATAAAAAGAGGATCCCCATTCACGGTCAATGGCTGTGTTGAATTGACTATAGTGATTTTAATACCCCTGTCTAGCACGTTGAGGAGATTAAAACTGTGGCATCACCAGGGGAACTGATGGGCAGACTTGTTCACACAAAGTCAATGCATATCAGGGTTTTTTAACCTTGTACCAAACATACTATAACTGGTAATAAATCTGATATTTTTTTTTAACTGACAGAATAGTTGTGTGATTATGCTAATAAGGTGCAAATGACAATATTCACTGTGTAGCCTCCACATCATCCCCCTCATGATCTTATTTATCAGGAGCAAATTTGCCTACAAAAAATACAATAACCCAACGGAGCAACATGCTACAGTCCTAAGATTTGAGATGCGGGATTTTGCAAGATTCGTTGCCTCGTCAAACAAATATCATGGTACACCACTGACTGTTAGGTGGTTAGCTTATAGCTGTTTTGTAACTAATGTATCACTAATCCAAGGAGATCGGATATAGAATCCAGGTCTAGTTATGCCAAAGACTTTGGGAACAGTACCAGCCTCTAGTTTGTGATCCTTTCTCATTGCCAGTTGAGCTGAATCACGTACCTTCATCCCCAAACAGTGAAAACTCATTAACCATGCCAATTTCCTCACCACGACAGCCTGACTGTGCTAAGATTTGAACCCTAGCTCCCAGTCACAGAAGCTTTTAACTGTTCATTTTCTAGGCAGGAATAACTGAATCGGCTCGCCAGGTACGCTGAGTGATCGGGAGAATCCTGCTTGGCGCGAAATTCAGCTACTGTACATCGCGCCAGTATATTTAACTCGGCTGTGACCAGTACCTGGTGTGGGCGCTTGGGGGTGGAACTACAGTACCTCCTAGCAGTTCTGGGCGTTCACCGCAGGTAGGGTAGGGACGAGAGGTCGATACCATAAACCTCTGCTGCTAGGCGATGAGTGCTCTCTAAGAAACAACCTTCTCAGGCAGAATATTTGTTGACCAAAGGCAGGTGCACAATCTTCTTTCTGAACATTCATGCTCATTTTCCCATAGAGAAACACGCACATAGCCTTACATCGTGTTTCGTTCTTCGTTCTGGAACGAATATAAATGTATAGCCAACCCAAAATGGCACAAAGGGTTGACTGTTCAGCAGTTTTGGAGGGAGCTGCGCCCTTCAACCAGTAGTGCCAACAAGCCTCGAGACAATGTGTAGAAGGAACTCATCAGTATCATCAGTCAAATTATACTAATCATGTTCCTCCACTGAGAGTGAAAGCTCATCAACTATGCCGTCTTTCTACCAGTCTTCAGTATGACTGCCCGAGTGGGCTGAGATTTAAACCCCAGAGCTCCCAATCTTGGAGACATTCAACTGTTCAACTATTTTCGGGGGTTGGCATCTCCACTTTTCAACCACCAGTGCTTAAAAGCTTCAGGAGAATGAGTACAAAGAGTTCCTTGTCAGTTATTGCTCTCTACTTGGTGATCCTCACTCATTTGCAGTTGGACCGCATCGTGTTCCTCTACTGAGAGTAAGAGCTCATCATCTGTGTCATCTATCTCTCGGTAGAGGTTTGGAATCACTTGGGTCCCGATCACCACCGTGGGGTCGTGACTCTCTGTCGCAGACACGCACCTGTGCCAGCCTTTAGGTCTGCAGCAAAAACAAATGAATGAAGAAATTAGTTTTGTCTTTGTATTACCTTGTCGGCCCACTTTATGTGTAAACATCAACTAGTGGTCATCACCATATAGGGACTGATTTCAGGGATACAGAGTGATCTGAGGGAACCCAGAAACCAGAGGACAATGCTGCAATCCGAGGCGAGCCTCGAATTGTGAAGATCACTTATCGTTCCACTTCCCCACATTCCAACATTGTGTACATGTTAGTCGATAACTATACCAAGTACATAATGTATTAACCTCGTCATGAATGATTCTCTCATTTCCAGCTTCTCCAAAGAGGAAGAAATTTGCTTTAAACAACATCCTCAAAGGGTCACAGCCATGATCAGCATACCAGAGAATAGGGTTGTATGGTTGTATATCAGTATTCTTCAGTATCAGTACTCGTGACACTAGGTACTCACAGTACTGACATTCAATTGCGATAATAATTCTCCAATATCATTCACGTATGCCTACATTTCCATGAATAAATTAACTCGATTCACTGGATACAACAATAACAGTCAGTTTACCATCAGTTTAGCGAAAGTTGCCCTGCCTCAGTTTTCATGCTAGAATAGAGCAATGTTTAACAGTTATTCCAGGGCTTGCTAGTCGCTTTTAGTTGCGCCTGCAACCATGCAGCTATAGGTACCAGCTTCAAGGCATCAGTATTATACCGGTTCCTAAATGTCAGTACTCAGTAGGGCGCAACTATAACAAAAAACACTGTTCACTCCAGTGAGCAGAATGTTATACCAGCACAGTAAACAAATGATCATGTTGGTAACATTCTTCATCCAATTCTTTTACCATTTCATTCAACATACAACAACATACGAAAGTACAACAAGAGTAATTATGGGGGAAGAACAAAGAGGTTTAAGATTTACTGCAGAAACTAGTACAAGGAACAAGGTTTCATGCATTGGCTGTACATTAGGCAAACAACAAGTAAACTACACTACTTTTTAACTTCTCGCAAGAAAATAACAAATCCAGCACATACACATTTTACATGAGGCACATTGTTAATAGAAGGTATATTAGGCATATTATATGTGTTAGTAGGAAAAACAAAGAGTATGAATTCAAAGAACTAGCTTGTTGTATTGAAGTGGTGGAGAGAGGCATTTGCTAAATCTATTCCTCATGATATGCCATCATGAAGCATGCAGCTTTCTCCTCTTTAGAATGAAACCTACGCATATTTGAGCATTTTGTAACTGAAAGTGAATTTGAAAACCATTAAACTATTGCTGTTATGTAGGGGAAGGAGAAACTGCTATCATGATTATAATCTAAGATATTCCAAGCAGCAAAACAAAAGCAATTTAGAAGTAAAAAATATACTGAAACTTTTTTGACATGCACAGCCATGAGCAATGATCAGTTGGGCGAAAGTTTTAGATGTATAAATTAGGAAGTTTTGATTTACAGACCTGGGTGTTAATTTACGGTGATTTGCTGAAAGACGGTGCATTGAGATTATTGTCCCCTCCTGATTGGCTAATGAAGGGGTCCTGCTCTTCGTTCACAACCAGATGGGGTCTGGGCCTTTAGGCATGCAAGACAAAAAAGTTCACATTTGTTACATAATCGGGGCCGATTATATGGTGTCAAATGATAGGTTTCAAAATGGAAATTATTTATCCTCTCAGAGTAAAATATGAGTGCAATGTTTCCGGCCAGGAAGACCACTAATAGAAAGCAAATATCAAAAATTTATGTTTAAATACGATACATGTACAAATGCTATCATCTATCAAATAATCGATAGCAATGTAGGCATTCTTCAAGTTATTCTATGCACAAGCATCTTTCAAACCCTCCAATTGTATAGCACGGAACATATAAATATCTCCCACACACACTGAAGGAAAATATAACTATTATTGAAGATCGGGTGAGTTCATAACATTCCTAAAAAGTGACAATTAGCTTGTTTGGATAATTTGGTCTATTCCATAGAGGCTTGCTTGGGCAATAATAACCATGAGCTGGCTCATGGTGTCCAGTTCGGAAGATCACCATTACAGATCACTGACAGGATTTTGTTACAAAATTTGTTTGCTGTTTTGGGGGTTTGTTTGTTGTTGCTGTTGTTTTTGTTGTTGCTGTTTTATAGGCAGGGGTGGAGGGGGGGGGGGGGTACCAGCATTCAAACACAAGTGATCTGGGTACAAGTATCTTTGAACAAAAAGAACAAACGCTATTATTGCAGTTTTTCAACAAGTTAGGATAGGAACACTTGTGGGCTTGAGTACATTAGGTTGGCAAAGGATGTATACTGAATTGTCAACCAAGTTGAAGGGGACTGTGGTCATATACAGTACAGTTCCATAGCTCTCCCTGTAGTATTAGACTCATTTTGTCCTGCTGCAATACAACACACATGGAACAACAGGGGAAACTTTGACAAACTAGCAGACTATTCACTAGCACACCAAACATATGCAACCAATACAAAGCATGAAAATACCATTATGTGTTGCTCCATTTTTCTAAAAAGCTGATTTTTCCAGGAGTCAAATGACTTACTTTGGATCTGCTATTGGCACACATCGATACGCAAGTTTATGCAGACCTACTAGAGACTGCCCTAGACATTACGATTTAGGCCCTGTTCAGTAACTACTGCACTGCCAAACTGTCAGGTCATTTGCCATCAAAAGAGGCAGTAGTGATGATATGAGATCCTATTGCGAAGTTCTACACACATGGAACAAGAATGAAATCTTAGACCCATTAGGTTAGTTAGAACACCAAACTAATACAGAGCATTGAAACCCTGTGAACTGGTTCACAGGTGTTTTGAAGTGTTGCTGCCTTCTGTGAGTTGTACGCGGTACTATATAAGGGCTCCACTATTATTGCCTCCAAGTTTACATTGCCCCCAAGTACATCAGGTGTACGGTCCCGCTGAAAACTATTCTCACAGCAGCTTCGCCCCCTGATGATTTCATTGGCATGTCTGACAGCTCAATAACCATTGACTGATCAACAATGGTCATAACCAAATAAAAATCAACAATGGTCAACAGCCATAAATACATTCTGAATAGCTAGGACATACAGGAGCTACCATCACGACAATGCCAAAGTATACGCAGCAGCGCAGTTCAATCTATTGCAATCATGACCCAAAGATGGATGAATTCAATTAACGGAGAAAAACTTTATATTGCTTTTGGGATTTACTGAGGCACTCTCCCCGGCCATATTCTAATCATGTGACACCCGGAAAAAGGAGACTATTCCGGGTGTTCATGATTGCGAATCCACCACACGTGAACACGTAATGTAGGAGCTTGTCCTTGATTGTATGTATTGCACTGTTCAACTGTCAGTTTACTCACTAACATGAGAAGTCAGGGCCTGTCGAGCAGTGCCATCATTTTGCTACATCTCAAGTAAATGCATATTTATACACGCAGAGCCTGCCACAAGTTGATCCCACTCGAATAAATTGCACATTACTTCACCATTGTTTGGAATTCCAACATGTTGCATATCCGACATATGGCTTTTTACATGTGAGTCAAGTGTGCCTCCAATAGTACACAGAATACTTCAAGGATAAGTTACACACTTATTCACTTGTGGTTTTGCTTTATACCCCAATATATTGTGTTTTATCTAACTAATTCAAATGTTGCACTGGCTGATTTTTACGGAGTGGAAAAACATTCAGAGATTTTTGTTTTATTCGGAGTTAGAATTGTTTTCCAACATTTCCTGAAGTGTCTTGACTCAAAATGCTAGCTGAATAACAAACTCAACTGATAATTGAGTCTTGACAGCTCATTCACCCAGTGGAAATAGCACTATTGTCATTTATCTCTCAAAAGATTATTGATAGTAATGACATCAGCTATCAGCCAGCTTTATGGGATTATGACTATGCACTACAAATGCTGCCAAAAGGTCACCAAAATAAAACTGCCTGGCAACACAACATATCACAGAAGAGGACAGGTCAAACAAATGGGTTATATGAGTGGAATGACAGACACACAGACACATATTTGGGTTGGGTTAATGCAAACATGCACAGACTAAGGAGGTACTCATCCAAGTACATTATTCTGCAGCATGCCCTAATATACACTGTACATATACCGATGCTCCAAAGAACTATATTGGCTCTAATTGAGGATTAAAGGGCAGCCAATTAAGAAAAGAATCTGTCAGCAAGAACATTAATTTGAAGCAAATGTCAGAACTTTATGTACGAATACGATAAATCTACAAATTGGCTCATACAAATTATTATAGTCAGGAATGTAGGTAGTTGGGTTATTCCCCCATTTTTCAACATCCCAGTGGGACAATATCACACGTACCTGTGACAACATTTCCCACATTTCTGGGAGACAATTTGCCTTTAATCACAATCCTGCAATATATTCTTAGCTTTCCACTGATCCAATAATATTTCCTATTACACCATTATTTTTTATATTTTTTTAATAAATACCAGTCATACCACAGTACAGAATCGAGACAGAGAACATGCCAAACTCTATTAGAAAAAGCTGAACATCTACTCACAAAAATAATGACGTTCACTAATGAACTTATATCTGGCCCTACGTTCCACTGAAATTGTGTGGATCAATTACAAGTGGGCCAAATATGGCTTTAGGAGTATGGGGGAGCCGGGCTCCATATTTCAGGATGGGATATCTACGATGGGGGTTTCTCTACCTTTGAGAACACATCACCATCCTGCAGTGAAGACACTTCAGATCTCACTGACACGTGAATATGACAGTTGCGTATTTTGGATCACACACTCCTCTGTGAGTGTGCATGCAAGATTGAGCATGGAACTTGATTCCACTGTTTAGCCTTAACAACAATACTGAACAATACCACACAATTTGTGGCCAAGTTCTATTGTAGGGACACAGTGAAATGTGAGTAATTTCTGATGTAGATCAGGGTAGTAAGAAAGTGTGTCAGGTTATCCCATGCGCAATGGGTTCAACATTGTGTCATATGTTGTAGTTCACAAACAATCTTACCCGAAATCTGAAGCTCTCTAATTTCATGCAGACAGCAACGGAAATCAACATCAGAGAACTAACCTTAGGAATGTAGCAAGAAGCAGTGGGTCCACCTCTCTGTACCTCTCCTCCGGTATGACCCTGCGTATAATCTCGCTCGTGAGGAGACCAACGATGAAAGTCGTAATACTGGATACTGCGCTGTACCACATAAAAGATATCTGTAAATAAATAAAGGGTTCATTCAACCCACAGTTAGTTAACAAATTCCAATTTACAAGCACTCAGAAACAAGTAATGGACAAAAAAATCAGATCATTCTCAATATTCAGATAAGATCAGTTGGTAAAAAAAATATATGAGTATGATATCAACAAAATGTTCTGCTCTTTCTTGTCCCATTTTTCCACAGCGATCATTGGTTCACCCGTTTGCCCTACTTTCATCATTGGAAAAATATCAATATACTGTACAGTCACAGTAGAATAAACAATATTATCTGCAGAAATCACCTCACAAAAAGTCTACTGAATTTTGCTCAAAAGTTTAAGGCCTGATATATACCTACCCTGTAAAACCTGAATGCCTCTATGGGCCGACACCCACCACCATTGAACATGTTGGTTATAGCACCTATACTGGCTCAGAAACTGATTTGGGAGCCCAGTCCGATGAGTGCCCCCCCCCCCTCCCCCCCTCCCCATCAATACTGAATAGAGCCTGTTCATGGTTATCCATGCGCATGCTCACAGCAGCTAAACCTAATAAAACATTTGGGAACAGACAACATTTC
>JAUOBX010516394.1:0-16286 GCA_032360705.1 Eupentacta quinquesemita
GTGCAATGACTCACATCAGTGTTCACAGACTGAAGGAAAAGGGTAATAATTGTCTGTAGATGTTTACAATCGTGTTCAGATCGATCGCATTTTAGGGGGATAGTTTATCGGTGATGACATGCTATGTTCTCTATTATGGTCTACTGTTCTACTCATTCTATTTAGAAAGCCAATTACCCACATAAGTATGCATAAGTATAAGTATGAGATATAACATCACCTTTAGGTGGCGCTACTATTAAATCCTAAGGTCCGTTTCCTTATATAGCCGACTTGAGACCAATTCAAGAATTGAACAATAAACTATGTAGACCACCCCGTCAATGTAGCCTTATTTACCATGAACTCAAGTTGGCCAGCATATGAGACATGTGTATCCTAACGGTGAGCAGTTGATAGTAAAAAAAACGAGCAAACACAACACCTGTTCCAAAATTGGATAGCCAGCATTATTGCAATGCTTCCTAACTGTCAACTGATCCGTATACTTAGTTTCACACAGATACATCTCACTAATAAATCAGTGAATGTTGGGCCCTAATGTGGTAATCACATTTTGCTGTAATAATGCAGAGCATACCTCCTGCAAATGGAGTTTTCTAACTCTAAATGCAGAAAATATATCAGCAGCGCCCATGTTCGAACCCCTGATTTCGTCTCTAAAACAGAAGCACAACACACCGTCATGCTCATCACCAACTCGGACCCCTCAATTCCGAACGTCTGCACTGCAGCAACTGTTTTGCCCCCTCGGTATCTATGATGAGTTATGCGTTGGTTCCTCCATCGCCCATCTGCTGTTTTTATAATGGCAATGAATCGTTCATGAGGCACATGTAAACACATGGGTATATTGTTGTATTTCACTTGGGGCAGAGAAAAGACTCTAGGCAGTAATCGACTATTGGCTGGTAAGGGACGTCCTGGCATGAATATAATATTGGTATTTAGCACATGTGACGATGATGAATGAAACAAAAATGACGAGAAATAATCATTTTTGATCTGGCCTAAATTAACATATATAAATATGAGAACAATCTTAGAATTTAGTATTTACTAATACAAATTGCGGCCTATACACAAAAATGATATATTTATATTTCTCCTATCGGGTCCACACACATCAAGCATTATGCATCAGCCAGAATTGGTCACACCTCTTGGCAGTTCCATTGTATTTTGCAGGGTTATCTACTCTGCAAGATCGCTCCAACAGTGGGCATCCCAGGAGATGATATATGTTATTTAAGATGTAAAACTTCAACCTGGGTATTTACTGTAACTTTACAACCCTTCATTATTCATCAAATGAAATCCCCAGTGTTATAACCATAATTCCTGAATAATGAGTCTCGCTAACGCGAATTACATCACTGAGCGTGGTCAGAGCAACTTAGCTGTTAGCACTATGGGGTACAAACAATCATACTGTCTATTGCACTTGTATCACGTGGCCGAATAGTTTGCAGATCACTCGCAGTTATTCGATAGAAAGTATATCAGCTGAGACGATGTGTGATGTGGTAACAATAAACATATAATGAAGAGAATATTCGACGTTAATATCATTCAGCAGACTACCATTCAGCTGAATAAGTGAAATTATTCGTGTCGTAATAATACGAAACTACATATTATTACCAATTGAGAAGTGATAAACCGAACCGGAATGTATTACAATGACGACAGTTCTCTAATTCTTGTCGACTCTCAATTTCAACGGATCAGTCATTTCACCCTCCATGGAAAAAATTGCTCGGAGTTGATCTTAGATGAAATACAGCTTTGGGTCCTTGATACCATATTTGGTACCTCTTAAATCTTCTAGAGATTTCATTTTGTTAATGGATTTTTTCGAAAGTCGTTGTGATAAACAGTAATGTGCTAGAATTTGTCACGTAATCATGGCTGACAAGAACAGTCATTCATCGATTTTCTCCAGGAAGAGACAATACAACTGAACGTAATACGTCGATATAATAACAGAATGATAACTCCCTTACGTAAAGGCCAGTTACAGGACAATTACCGGTATATTACTGTTCAATATACCTTATTTATAAGACAGCACGTCACATGTTGATTTATAATAAATTATTTTTGAAAGAATGAAAACTCATGTTATTTGCACGGACTCCAATTGAAACGTATAATAACACACATGAAACAGCCGATATTCATTGTTCTCGACATAGGCTATGATTTGCCAATCCATTGTCACCGTGAAATGTTGTGAGAAAAATGTGCTGAATGGGTGACCTATACATTAGACTCCTAGTTTAGAGTAGCTAATGATACCGACAGTATACAGTAGCGTATTACTATTTTAGACCTCGATCATAGTATATTTCAAACGAAAGTTCGGATATTTGTTATTTACGGAGCAACAGACAGAAGGACCCCGAAGGCATGAATTCAATTTGGGTATTGATTTTGTCTGGAGGTCGGTGCAATAAATAGTGATGATCAGGAAATGTTTGCGTGGAAATAACTGACAAGACCAACCTGTCATCGATTTTCCATCAGAACTGACAAAACAGTCAAATGAAAGAGACCCACATCAGTAGTTGGAAATGCTCTCAGGATTCAAATCTTCCAAATGAGACTGAGCCGCAAGTACCTTCGAAGTGAAAGGATATCTACTGAAATGACGCCAACCAAAATAGTCGGAATTACTTGGAAAGCAGGACATTTATTCTGTAACTCAATTTATTCATTAATGTATGAATATATGAATGTAAAATAATGTAATATGGAGTTATTCACAACAGCTTAGCGAAAACGACTTTGATAAGAGGGAATTGCGTCAGCAAACGGAATAAGTTCTGACACAACCAATGTGTCGTTGTACAGTTAGTGTTGTATATTGTGTAGCACGTAAAACTATTATTTGGACAAACTAATTGTAGTCCTTTTGGTAGTAGTCCCGCAATTATGGGCAACTTATCAATTGCCGTGACACGAAATGCGTGTTGGCAACTACCCCCCCCCCCTCCCCCTCCATCAAATGTGTTTTTTCATTGACTAAGGTCTAAACTGAACTAGCAAGACAGTGAGATATTATCCAGAAGAATGCTGTCATGCTGGTATCAGGAGGTGCAGTAACACAATACTGGCAATGAACAGTAATCAAATATTTATTTGTAATATTGTCTGCTAGGGCCGAGCAATATAATCTGTCTTTGTGTGTGCTACACCAATCTGCCAGAACAGTTGTATTACCCCCGATTGTGTTGGCAAGGTGACACTGGTCTTCTATTCGTCCCTCGTTTCCAAAACCTGCTACGGTAGCCCTGCTTTCTCCATGACTGGACCGATATTATGGAATTCCATGCCGTTATAGACCCAAAGACATTGTCAACTTTCAAATCTCATTTAGAGACTTATCTCTTCCAAAGCGCTTTCGAAGTTGTTATATGATTTGAGTACTGATTTGTTATCATCATTATTATTAAGTATATGTATCGATGGTACAAAACACATATATTGACGTAACATTGGGTAGTTCATGCGCATCTTACTGACGAACGTAGGGGAATCGTTCATTGCACAGTGGAGAAATTGATACTCGCCATAGTCGCAAGTGATTCTGGCATATGTTCTTCTGTATATATAGTTGACTTTTACTCCCAATGAGAGCCTGCTTATCCGTGGCATGTATATGCCACTTGCACTGTTAGATATTAGGCTCACATGTTCATGCTCGATTGGTAAGCCAGATAACTGTTTAACCAGAAAGAGCCCATGACGATTTATTTACTTTCTTCTTTCCACAGCATTTGGCAGACTTTGCGCAAACACCTGCAATAACATTTCCTGAGAAGACTACCCTGTTAAAAGTAATCTTGAGGTATGTTTCAAAACAGGCTACCATAACAATTAGTTGTGTCAATGAAAAGCACGACACTACTCCGAGGCATTACTCCATAATTGTTACACTGAGTGATTTGGTCACTAACAATGAATTCGATATTCGACAATAATGTCGTCTGAAATATTGAATACATGAAGGTATGTTAATACTATCATAAGTCATTGTTCATGAACGACTTAGTGACAACGCTTCTTGATCTAGGGCAAGGGCAATGCTACTTACCCACCATAATGGTGGCGTGGACAGTAGTCTAATACTGTTTTTGACTAATGATAGCAACATTCGAAGGCCATACATGGAGGGTGAGTCGTTGCCACCAATTCCCAGATCAATACGTTTCATGCCAGCTCAGCACTCAAATTTTAGCATTATCCTGCTATAACTTACTTCATGTTTGCACTTTAGCGTAATTACTCTATCAGGGGGAACGATCGGATGGCAAACTAAAATAAAAATGGTCAGGAGAGGACAACGTAATTAGGTGGGGCCAGAAGATTATGCAGACATCAGGAGCAAGTGAGGTAAATATTTAAAGCAGTACAACACCAATGTGTGGAATGTAACGATAACCTCTAACGATAGTGAGATTCATTATGAATCCCCGTTAACTGTGAGACAATGCCATAATGGAAGTAAATATTTGCAGTAGCCTGTTGCATGGTACTGATATAAATTCTACAAAATGCGTCATTTACTATTATCTTCAAGAAAGAAACATCATAATCTTTGATGGGCAATATTGTCTACAAAATTATTTGGGCAGTTTTTGTTTTTCGTTGTGTGCCAAATAAGTCTCGTCGGTGGGCTGTACGCAGTTACTGTGGTTCTACTCCGAAAATACGGAAACAAAGAGCTCGCCCTCCTCCAGGATCTGAAGAAGTTGGATTCACATGTCGTCCGTCGGATAGTGACGTAAAATGGCGGTACCGGGAGGAGGTTGAGATCGGTACTATACGCCCCTGCCCCGATAACATCTGAGCAATAGTCGGAAAATTTTCGACGGTGCTCATCTACAATCAACAGGACCAGGGTCCCTTGATGAGCCTTCAGTGGCTCCCTGAACCTGTTTCAATCAATTCAAAATCAAATTGAGAGCTACCCAGTATAGCTCCAAAACAATCATCATTCAAAAACCGAGACGAATGACGGCAGTACGATTATCGGATACGGGTATGATGCCGAGATGCAAAGAAGGTAATATATGGGTAGTTGTACACCTCACCTATGCAGGTTTAGGGTCCGTATCTGATCAGTATGGTATTGGCAGCATGTGAATAGGGAATCACGTGGGATCACACGCAGCATTATATCCTATTATTATCGGAAAACAAGTGCGTAAATATAACCAGAAGGTCGAAAGGCTGAGTGATTACTTAACCTACAACCTGTGTCCAATGACTTCGAAACCATGAACTCACCATGGCACTCGGTACACATCCAGAAGAAAGATATACATCCAATGTCAGCTCCATCTGGCTGAACATTTGGACTTATCTTGGGTTACAACAATTTCAGACAGTAGGGTTAATGTACCATCGTATCACTGTACCATCAACAATCTTCGCCCAAAATAGATGGGACACCCCCGCTCCCCCAATAAATGTTGGTATTCGACAGCGCGTTTGTTGGGCGCAACATTGGAGGGTGTGTGGGGGTTTCAGTTCCGCGATTTTCGCACTTCGTTCGTGCCACGGGTCTATAGTGTCCCATCATTTTTGTCGAAGATTGTAGCTGGGGTCAAGTTATCGTTTTTTATGGGCCAACATTTGCCAGAATATCCTCTTTTGGTCAACCCCACAATGAGGCATCCTGTATTCAATCCCTATCATTTAGAGTGTGGGGTTCTTACTAGTTAGCTAGTGTCCGAGCTAGTAAGAGAGAGAGAGAGAGAGAGAGTTACTTTCCGACTTCATACGGGTTCTCATGTGCAAGTAGCATACTTTCCTAATAATTATTTCCAGCCACTGAAGTGTGTTTTAAGGAATGCGGATCATATAACATTGTGGGCATCCCTCTGTGAAGCAATCCGTGAATATCCTAAAATGCTTTCCGAGTTATCGGCTGTGTACTGTCTTGCACTTTGCTATAGAGTATAACCCACGTGGAATAACTTTCTTCTGTGCCTAGGTTCATGAGTATTCTTTATATGACTGCTCATGAAAGTTATCGCTCTCTCAGTACGTGTTACATTTACAGCTCAATAAAATCAGAGCAGTTAGACTTGTATCAATGTTTCATTCTCTGTACATCAAGCACTCGCAGGTGAAACGACCACGCTGCTGAAACGAATACTTCAAAGTCATCTTCAGAATCAAGTATATCAGTGTATATAGCTGTTTCAATAATGTTGTTGAGTGAGAACTTTATTTCAACTCGACGTTTATGTAATTTGCCAACATGGAAGAGTTATTGGTGTTATACGAGTGAAAACTGCAAATGTGCTTACACGTATTGTCCCCAATTATGGGTCTGACTAAAATGACCCCAATCTTTCATCCTAATCCCATCCTAACAAATGCTTCATTTAATGCTCTTACAGTAGTCAATTTGGGCATGCATCAGCTAGAAAACGCTTTGGCATTGCTCGTCCAAATCACACACATTTCTAAGTGCTGTTTTTTTATGAACCTCGGAAGTAATCAAAAGATCTGCAGTTGTGTGCATAATGTTCTGATAGTGTTCTTCTGTCGATCAAGTGAGGCTGGGCATAAACAGTTTTGAAAGATATAGCCTATACAAAAGGGGTTCACAACACTTGGAGAGCCTCCATTGTAATGTAGACACCCCGGATATTTATTTGTAATATCCTACCTCGTACATTCCTATAGAGAGAAGCTGTGCACCCTCGTAAGCAATCAACACTTTGTCTACAGTATATCTTCGGCTTTTATTGGCAATCTACGAATGACCACTCATAACATTAATTGCCTTATATGTAGGCCTATGTGTTACATTTACAGTGTGATAAATTTTAGCGATTGTTGTTATTGGCGTCGGAAGAGTCGGGATTAGTTTCGTTTTATTGATATGGGTGTCCGGTATTACGTCGCTGACCAATGAATCAATGCGTATATAGAGGATCAGCGGGTTTAGGTCGACAGTTTGGCATTGATACCATGGTCTGTGTTCTATGCAAACAAATCTCAGCTGTCAAGTTATTGCCCAGAAATAATATTGTTGCTACCAAACAAGCTTTTCAGCCAATGCCGAAGCTTCTCAGAGAATGCGATAGTAAACAAATTCTGTTCAGGGTCTGCATTTGAACACAGTTTCTCATACCTATAACATTATGTCTATAACCTTATGTCTGTGCCTATACCTGCAAACGACGCTGCAGCAAGATTGGGATTAATCATCATTCGGACCAAACAGCCTCCTTCGTGACGTTTATAGGTTGAAGAGTTACAAGCACCCTATATTGTGTTGAACCTGCAGTTCATGAGCATCCGTCATCTCCCATCATGATCAGTCTCCTAAACGGTATCACCATCACTGGACAACCGAGCCCACCCCGGTCGAAGCATACCCTGCGATCACGGAAGGAGCACCAATAGTGTGAGTGATCCGCAGTCCCTTCATATGTTCGTTGACTTGCGTTACCTGTGTGACAAAGGGAACAATGTGAAATGCAGCCGCCACTACGCATACTTCTATCATTCTCACAACCAGATTAACCACTTATAGTGATATCGCCAGAGCCTGGTCGATGCGCCTCAAATAGTGTCGCAATACTGATGAAAAGCTTGTTAATTTCCCTTGATAAGACAGGCAGCCGAGGATCCTCATGAAGTGAGAGGATTTTTCAGGAACCGAATCAGAACGTCTCACTCTGTCCTAAATTGACCTGCGGCGACCAGTGCTGAAGGCACCATTAGTACAGAGCGCAACAAGAGTTCACGAACGTCGGGATCTTCTTTTTTTCTAGACTGGGGTTGTCCTGAGGGTTTTGTCCGGAACTCGTCGTAGACGTTCCGCCCTACAGTGGATAACCGCATCACTGAAACCCCACGAAAACACAAATTATTTCACATGGGAAGTATAACTTGGCAATGAAAATGAGTAAAAGGGGTGCCAACCCTACCTCACCTGGCTACATATTTGGGAACTAATGCCGAACCCTTTGGTCAGAGCCCCGAAGAAGACCGGTTAACAAAAAGGAAACGAATATGAATATAATGTGTTCGGTCTCATTCATATACACCTTGATCCCACCTTCCAAAAAAAATCCATGAATCAATTGAACTGCAAATATGTAAATTACACCTATCTTATTGGGGCACATAAGGGCATGAATGTCGATACAGCATTGGTAAATCATGAAAGAATCGAATTGTTATTGAAGGAACGTGATTTGGAGATAAACTAAAATGTGTGACACTATGGTGCGTAAAACTGAAATATGGACGAGTTATTAACATGAACACTGTACAAGCGGAGACAGCGAATTAGTTTCCAAACGAAGATGAACCATTTTGCCTTTGTGATTACCTGCAGGATAGAAGTAATACAAATCGAATGACAATAAAGCCACCTTGGTTTAGGTATTCGCTAACGTGTATGCTGATGTATGTGCTGATGTTAATTTATCCTATGTACCAGCATACATTCAGGCACATTACTGCAAGTCAGAAGTACTAACATGTCACATGATATGAAAAATCGTTAAAGCATAACTCGGTGAGAAATAATAATTACATCGACAGTGTTCTCTTGTGACTACAGAGTTTATACCAGGCATCACATAACGACACATGTGACAATTGTATACAATTATACAATCTGAATCTTTCCATAATTAATTTTCCAGGCGTTAAGGCAACTGTTATTCCCGTGTTCGTAATTTGGCTGCTTGAAGTAATCAAATTCGCAGACGATGCGGTGCCAATGACATGTTATTCTTATACAGGTCACCACCATATGTTCAATGGATGACTGCTTGCTGAACATGACATCAAAACACGTGTTATTTAGTTATGCTCCCGAAACCGTATCGGAAATCACGATGGTTGAAAACGTTCTGTCATAATCCGAGTCCCAGCGTTAAAAAGGCCGCATTGAGACAGATGTTTGAAACCTAAGGCGTCAGACTCCATCTACGTGATTGTCTAACGCTCCATTGAGTCATCATTATATCAGGATTTATACGACATTGACCCAAAACGTACCATCATAACTGAGAGTCCCAGTAGATCAAGGTTGAAATGTGAAAAATCCATCTCTCCGCTCCATGGCGTAAAACTCCCACTACAACTGCGGGTAACCTGGTTCAGTATGTTACCAGCTGTCATACAGGCAATATAGATATATATATAACATATACAGTATATTTCATTTGTAACACGAAATCCAGCCCGACTAGGATCCTTGAAACCAAACCCTTTCCTGCGTTCTTTGTAAGCATGTGATGAATGTTATCAGACCTACTCCAATTATTAGTGTATTTGCGGTATCATTTGCTCACATTGATACTGATTGTGATATAGGCTCTCATTCTGGAAGAACAATTCAGAACTAAATGAGATGCACATGACTCCGTGTCGGTTTTCGTATATCCCTGATGTCACAATAGGGACATTGTGTATCATCATACGACATTAGGAGGATTATTATGCCTTTCAGTCAAGATCACAATTATCGGAAAACATTGCTGTTGCTAATGGCGTCATTTGAACAAACCTCCTCAGTATACTCTGTCAGCTTTTCTAACAAAGTGACGGGGAAGGGCGAGCCAATAGTTACCATGCAATATGAAGCAACCCCACGAACGAGAGTAAAAATACATAGGAAAAAATCCAGAGAGAAGAGATCCAGCCTGTTGATGCTTCTCTCAAACAGCCGGAGGTTGTAGGTTGCCGGCAAACAAAACATGCTGAGGAGGCATGTTCTAGGCACGCGAGATGCGGGGGAAGGAAGAGCGAGCATAGGTTTTGGTGCGATGACGTGGGAGATGCAACCAAAGAGGGTGACTAGATGAACAGGAACGAATGTGAGTAGTAACTAGAGTGGCGCTACCCCATATATGACAACCATGCTCCAGTAGGGACGGAATTTGTGCGATGAAGCAGACGAAGCTAGAAGTATTTTCTAGCACGGAATATGAATCGCAACTTCCTGGAAGCGTTCGAGCCCAGAAGTTTGATTCTGGAGTTCCCCGATACTGGTGATTTCCATACTTAGGATTTTGGGAGAAGCATATTGGGGGGGGGGGGGTTAGTTCAGTCATAGAGAGAGTAGGCAATTAAAATCTCACCGGCTACAAATTAGCTAAATCTGGGTTCAGTCATCCTTCTGCATATGCATTTGAAGCAGTGCGTGAGTCTTCAAACAAATTCACACCTAGAGCGATTCAATCGCATGGACCTACCTTCTTCTTCTTCCCAGTAAATTGATGTTAATGATAATAATGATCAGAATACTACAAATTAGAACAATAATAATATACTGACAATAATAATATTCATATTAATGCAGATGAAAAATCGTTCGATAGCAATGCCCACCCATAATAATGATGAAAAACACCATACTATTTCAAATTTGCCTATGGCCGTGTAAGACCTATACTCGTTGGCGTTCTGTTCATGAAAAAAGAAAATTCGACGGAAACTACTAGTGCTCCCTAGCCATCACCACATGAGAATAATGCATATTGGAAACCAAATCCCATTGAAATGTTTCACGCTGCGCATATCACACCTTGGTGCTTTGGTACCTCAAACACCTGCACTCCTTATGATTATCCAGGTTATTCTTGCTTGAATTACCATAAACCTGCGTGCATGCTTTTTCTTTTCAATATATGGTATCTGGAAGAGATGCGAGCCAACATAAAAAATTATGATAACAAATACGTGTATTTACACACTTATCCACTGTCTGTTTGCTACTAAATCACGTTACTTCAGATGAAGCGACTGTGTCTCTTCCTTGGTGTTGAGAATTTCCGAGAGAGCATAACTTATGCTTGATGAGCAGACGAGGTAACGTGTGTGTGAACTGTGAATAGGATCATTTTAATTGACATGTGCATCTTGCTTGTCTAGTAGTATGATGTTATAACTGGTGATTTTAGGGCTTAGTCATTGAATATGCGATGCCGAATGAAATTCAGGACCACAGACCCAATTCTTTGGTCGAGTCAAACAATTTCAGTCGGCTAGAGATGAGGTGTTAGGACCATGCATGGACCTCCGCAGCCAGGTTCCATCCACAGAACAATATCCCGAAATGGCAGCACAGGGTGGTATCATCGTCGTCTTGTACGATTATGTTCAGTAGGTATACTTGGAGAGTTATGCGCCACCCAATTCAGTTCACGGATGGTTCACTTTTCAAGACATCGTCATATTCAACGGTGGAAGGCAAACTAAAGTCTGCATGGAACTCATAAATAATAAGAAAGGAAGATCCTTTTGTCAAATACCCTATGTTCGTGTACGAGAATTCTTCAGTAGCATATTGGTAACAGATGGAAATGCTCATACAATTTTAGGACGCTATCTACAATATTGAGATTACGTAACAATAGGCAAAGCACTGCCGTGGATTATTCATGGTGAGGGAGGATACATATTCAACAAACATCATTGATTGTTTGATCAAATTGTGGTAATGCATCGTTCCAACTGGTGATGTTAAACAAAATATATTATTTACGTTCTATTTGATCGTCAAACTCACAATTAACCTCAATCATGTCAGATAATTATATAGTTTTGTTTTCATTCTTGTTTACCATACTCCCTGTAGTGGGTGGGACTTTGAACTATGTCTACATAATTGAGAGATGTTCTCATATTAGGAAATCCACAACACGGGGAAATATTATGAGCTTCATCTACTAAATTAATACCCAGTTTACATTCGAAGAAAGTTTAAAGTTTTCATTATCCACCAGTGAAGACTAGCTAAATCGATGAAGTTGTTCATTTTGAACTTGTCTTTCTTCCCAGCTCGTTTGACAGCTAGTACAATCACTCAACTGCCTATGGTGTATCCGTTATTTATTCAAAACTTGCTGTAGGTTTCATCGAAACATGACCCCTGGTTTAAATTACACCAGAGAGGCAGAGGTGCCGGTTCTCGTACCAGAAGAGAGCCAAACACCAGTTTGAGACCAACCAAGTAGGAGCTTCATTCAGTCAGCTGGAGGAGTGAAGTTATTTATCGTTTTACTAGCTAAAATCACAGTTTTCACAACACGACCCTTGGTCAAAAAAATTGGTTTTGTACCACCCATAAGAAAACTACATATCAGATTTCAGCTTGTTTGGACCAAGCATTCTGGACTTTCAGTGACCTCAGATAACCTTCGACCTGGGCTCAAAACTAAGGGATCTTGTGTTTGATGATTCGTCGTTTCAGCGTCTGATCTTGTGCCGCTGTGATTAGTGCCGATCCTCATCCATGTGCAGAACATTAATTTGAATGCATTATCTAGTTAGGTGACATCACTTACATGTCGATGGTATTAGCCGTGCATGGGCTTGCTATTTCATTCATCTCCATCTCGTATTGCTATATTATTCTAATCAATTATCGTGTTCCTGTCCTTGTTGGGAATTTCCAGCCTGGACTACCATGCTGCTTCGTCATCATGTACTCAATGAGAGTCCCAAATAATCCGATGATAAGACCTGCCACTACCCCCATACCTCGTAGCCATAGCAAGTAGTGCTTAACTATTCTAAGCCTATTCTATTCCGATACTCCAACTATGTAACTCAGTGTACTCGTGGCGTGTGTGTCCGAGGCTCGAATTATGGTTTCCTCCGTAATTAAACTGGATTTCTGGATTCCATCATGTTATATGGGATACAGAGTAATTGGTATTAGCGGCAATGATTCCTCAGCGAATGCAAAGTTCATCCCATACCCCTCATGCAAGTGACGATTAGGAATAATTTCTATCATTATTAAGACCCTGAGGCATCGAAACAACTGCTATTCCCATGTTCAATCATTCAGTGCGTGCCTAATAATTCACAGACGATAAGGAGACAGTTCCTGCTTGCTGAATATGGTACCGGAGCAGATGTATTACAGCCATGTTTATGAAGCCGTGGAGGTCACATGATGCATGATGATACCTCAAACAACCTTCATTTTACTGCTCCACGACTGGAAATATGTCAAGTTGTATAAGTCAAGAAGAGCGGCAGAATAGAATGGAATAGTTATTGGCGAAGTCATGGCTCCCATGTTCTGCTATGGGGTAGTATTTCGGTAAAAAGCGCTAGAGGCTGCTGTGGTAAATGATATTGCCTGGAAATTTCAATGACGTTTCTGAGACATATATTGTTGGTCGAAGACTGTTATGTAATGCGTCAGAGAGTGAGTAAATTTCCCCCACTCCGTTGCACCCTATGACCAGCGCCTCAAGACAGTACGTGTTGCATTGAACCAAACCAAAAACTTGATCGTATATGTGTTAACTCATTTGTTGTGCGGTACACCATATGTAGCTAAGGCGGACTAGGACTTATGCTAGCCTGCATAACGGCCAGTGGTAGAACATGTGATATGTATCAGGCATGGCTTGTGGCCGAAGCCTATGTAATAAGTGCAATCTGATATATGTTACATACAGAGTATGAGCGTGTACATGCCCTAACATATGAACATGTCACAGAGGAAACCATCTAACTGTAACCACTGAAGTGCACGTACAGCTGTACGGCTGCCGTGTACGGTCAAAGGTGACTGTTAGGATTGGTTAAACCACGCCACATCTGAGCGTACTTTAACAGGCATAATTTATGTTGTTTATTCTTTGTTTTCAACAAACACTTATTGAGCCCTTCATTAAGTCTGGTGTTTATTATATAGATGTTATTGCAAACGTAGTCTAAATATTATTACAAACTCATGGATATTATATTATAGATAGACTACCCTATATTATCATTGTCTATACTGGAAACGCATATTACAGTGGTAGAAACATTTTTCGTGGCCACAAATACTGTACAGTTCAGCACATAGACACCACGTACGCGATGGACAATTTGGTAAATCATCTGTTATGAATGAATTCCCGATGTGTTATCACAACTGTTATTCACGTAGCCGTGTATTTGACGCCTGAGGTAAATATATTTACATAGGGTGAGATAATAATGATAAAAATGATAATAATAAATATCACTTATATAGCGCAAAATACAGTGACAAGCCGTACAATTGGAACTGTTTCATAGCTATTCGATGGAAATAGTTTTCGGTAGGGCGTGTGAGTTCCTATTAAATGCTCAAAATTGTGTAACATATCAATAGGAGAGCCCGAAAGACACTAAGGAGGTGGATCAATATACCACATAGTGACTGCGATTTATATTTGTAATCATTACCATTAGAACGACCTTGCATCAGTTTTAGTCATGAGGATCGACCAGTCAGAATATTCCTACAAGCAATAATGAGCAAAGCAAAAACAATAGCCGCGAAGTTGACAATGTTGAAATTGAAAGGTGTCGAGTAATTGTTTGCTCCTAATGATCTTCTTTCGCATGACCTCGGCAACCTTTCGAAGTGGAATAGAACGCTGAGTCAGATCTACACATCACACAATAATTGACACCAATAATTAGGAGATGCAGAGAGATTTACTGTTGAGTGTTGGTATTACAGACAGTATGTGGAACCTAAATTGGGTTGCCTAAATTGCTGGAGCGTCGAACTGGTAATTCAGAAGTTACCGATTCAAGTCCGCGTTGCCCCCTTGAGCAATGTGCTCCATCCCGATTGCTCACAATGAGTGGAAAGTTATTTGTATGTTGCTGTCTGCGTGTAATAACTTGAACGGACATGTCTCCATTATAAATCGGAATTGTGAACGTTACAAATCACACAAGACAACACTAGAAAGCCTAGGAAGCCTAGGCGGAGGAGCATTCGACATTTTTCCACAAAATGGCCTACCAGAAGACCTGAGCCTCGAATCACTGAACACTCAAAACGTAGTATTGATGAACGATAATAATTACACATTTTCATGATCATCATAAGCAAACTCTAGGAGGAGAAGCATTCGGCAGATTTCCGTGAAATTGTGAACAGACAGACAGATAGATAGATAGATAGATAGATAGATAGATAGATAGATCAGAACGAGTTTTCATATATCTTCAAAACTGTAGGACTAGTACATCCCTTCCTACCTAACGAGAGGAGTGGGATGACAGTTATCTCACGAGTCTGAGTGAATAAACAATTGCCACGAATGTAACAATGTATGTTGAATTCTTTGAAGGTACTGTTTGTTTGAATTATTCGCCAAAACCGCCAGCAAACGTTCTTTACAAATGGCAGAATGTACACATTTATGGGCTTTTAGAACAGTCCCCTGTAAGGTGAAAATCAATACGACGATTGTTCATATCACAAATATTTGCAACCATCAATGATAAGTGATAAAGAAAATGATTGAAAAAGCACAGTTGCACTGCAGACCAGGAACATGGTATATTATATGTTATAAGTTCACCATCACTCCATTCGACTAGCAAGGTCATCAATTACATCGGCTAAATTTAACGAGATGATTGACATTAAGTTGGGCAGTGAATCAAAGCTAATTAGGTTTACATATACCTCAGAACTGCAGAAGAGGAACGTGACATACCACCTCTGAAATGCAAATTGATTTATTCCTAAATGACCTATCTTCTAACCTAACAAGATATCCCACTGGGCATATCGACTGACATATCAATACTGGTACTGCTGTTTCACTATTGACGGTTATGCAATATAGTACAGTACAAGAATGCATGCGTAAAGCACGTCAACACACAATTTAAAGCAGAAACAACGAACAAAAACAACGCCTTATTACCAACAAGGTGAGTCTTGAGGCGTATCTTGATGATTGGGTGCGTGGTTGATGATTCTTGGGGGGCCATTCTATGGCGCGTGGCGCAGCTGGATTTCATGATCCCCGGCTATTGTTCTTGTCCACGGGATGTATTAAATATATTGCGAAGATCGCGTACATTATGTTGATTCAAACTGGAAAATAAGTTACTGAGGAGTGTTATATACATACAAATTTGAGCTGTATACGGGACTTGATGGAGACGACGCAGTAGCACTGTACTGGTTAGTGAAATGTTCGTGAATAGCAAATAAACAGTAATTTGTTAACCTAATATAAATATGAGTACATTTTTACCAAACACAGTATCAAGAAGCACAGAACGGAAATATAGTTAGATCATGTTTTGTTGTTCCCTTCTCCTAAAATAGTGTCAAGAATGTTGAAAACCTCGGCCCATTGGGAGAAAAGTAAGAATAGGAGGTTGTGAAGAGAACGAAAGAATTTGTGATTTATAGGCCTCCCTATTTACAGGCACTGTCTAGTTTGTAACGGAGTGGCCATCATTCTAAACCCGAACGATAATGGGAGAGC
>JAUOBX010516395.1:0-10115 GCA_032360705.1 Eupentacta quinquesemita
GACATGTTTCTATAGAAAAAATGATGATGCTAATGTGCTTGTGTTCACATGCATCAACGTTCGATGGGCGAGGTGTAAATTTTCTCTATTCAGTTGAATAATAGTTATACGGGTTCGCCGTGTTGTTTCATTTGGTTATATGTTTTCAATTTTTTGGTCAATTACTGCAGTCAAGAACACCATCCTATGATCGTTCAGACATGTACCAGAAGAAGAAAGGTAAGACACCATTGCCGAGTAGACCGGCATGAGCTTTGCTACGACCTAGACGGCTCATAAGACCAGTTTACCACAGCAGTAACACGGAATTGGAAGTGCTGAACATGACTTTGAAATTGTGATTCCTTTTTATGATTATATCAAGGGAATCTCATCCGAAACTGTCTTTCAGTCGGTAAGACCATCGACAGTGACAACTGTAAATACTGCAGAATCCAGAAAAGTACGCTGTCACGATTCGAAGCATAAATAACCCGCTCCGTAAGAGTATTCTAATTTCTTCTGTTTATCATGCCGTACAGACAAATCGTGCGTACTGTAACTGTAACTGGGTACAGTAGATTGCCCACGTGAAAAGTTCGCTAAAAACTTAATGTTGTCTAAATAATGTGCTCGATAGCAAGAACAGAAAAATCAGACATTTCATGTCGGGTGTAAATTAAATGTGAGGCTATGTTCTTGGTTACGGAGCTACGAAGTTTATACGAAGATATGTTTCATTCCAGTAGTATATGTGTTGCTATGTAAGGTTTGCAGGTGGATGTGTCAGATTATCGGAGCTCCAGTGCTTCCTGATGACCTTTGGACGTTTAATGCTGTTCACGAGATACTAGTTGTATTCATCGGAACCGTGTGTCGTCGCAAGAACAAATTCCAGGCAACCGTGTGACATGAGTCATCATGTCCTTGGTTGTGAGGATATATTCCTGTATTTGTTTTCAACAACTGCCAACATATGAGAATGAGAATGCTGTACTCACTTCTGATTCGTAATTTGGCTCTACACCGTCTCGAAGGAGACGTTATCAACGGAAAATAGACGCTATAGAGGAAAGATAACATCGCATGATGTCCAGTCTGTCAGGACAAAATACCATACTGCCAGTCAAAGTACCAATTAGGTATTACCACCTTAAGGTTAATATCGACCATAGAGAATTAGCTGGAAAGGCAAGAATAGTGAATAACAGTTCGAACTAATCTTAATTTCATTCTGTATCGTTTTGTATGCATGATGAAATACGTAAATAATTCAACAGCCACGTTTGGTGAATCGGTCAGTTTAGAAGGAAGGTGACCTGTCTCAACAACAATGAATGATGGAGCACTACATTGATATGGTGCTTAGTTTTAGAAGTAATCATTTGACTATATTATTAGTTATCATCGATTAGGTGAATAGTTGAGTTAATATCATACACAACAAACATATAGATATAAATATATAAAGACAGATACGCAGATATATGAACAAATATATATATATATATATATACAAAAATATATACATATGTAGATGAATAGACGGATAGATACGTGGAGAGGAACACTATTACTATTACTATTGGTGAATTCATTGTCGTTTATTTATTCGTTGACAAATATGAATTCAAATGTTCTATCATTAGAATTGTAAAAGCTGTTATTAACTCAATTCATGCCCAAATAGAGATGAGAAATTCAGAACGTTATTGGCAACATAGATAGCAGTTGTTAGTATATGCAGTAACGCATAACTTAGCTAATTCGTCTTTCAGTTCATCGATCACGTTCAACAGTGTCCCTACAATGTCCCAACTTCACCGATTGTCGTAACACACGTTTCGGAAAAACAACGTTTGACCTCCATATCGACAGGGGATTCACTGATTAGGTGTTGAGACATTGACGCAGTTTGTAGGGAGAACACAACACGTTGGTAATACAATACCGCGTAGAAAGTGTCCCCCATGTAGCAGTCGGAAGCATTTCGCCGTCAGCGTAATCAGAAATCCGCCATGTCCGGCGTCTGCCCCTAGTTTCACGGTACTTTAGTAAGTGTCAAATGCTCAACTAATAGAAAAAAACAATTTCATAGGGAAAACATTTTTGCTAGTTGGAAGTAATTGTGTATGTAAATGGACGTATAGCACTCACGTATAGAATAGGGACAACAGACACTACCTTATGCAGCGGACTCGTCAATACGACATAATAAATACATTCTTGAGTTATCAGATTCCCATCATATCAACACTAGAAAATTACGAGTCAGTCACGCTGCATGTGAGACTGTTTGTGACGAATTAGAACTGATATCAGGTGTTCATATATTTTTCACTTTTCACAACACCGAATAATTGATATATTCACCACCAACGAGTGATTGAGATATTTATTTGTTACGTTAACCAATCAATGGTATCACGTTTGACAATCTTTTTCTATATATTTTTTCGCGTCATATTTTGCTTCACATTTCCCAATATAACTTTAAGTCAAGTGTGAAAAGCACATTTATTGACGAAAGATTACGGTAACCCCAAATAGGGCAAATGCTATAATAACAACGTAATGGTGCGTTCAACTGTAGACATGATTGACACAGTTGCATAGAATCAGTCATTCCGTTTATTACAAATGATGAAAGCAAAAACGGCAAATCCGGTGACACGCAAGCTAGAATTGGTAGCATTGGTACGCATTTTTGCAGAGACTGGTATTTATCAGAAGGGAATAAACTTGATTCATAAGATAGAGAAATAAAAACTATACGTGTATTTTGCTTTGGCGATAGATTTTCGAGATAAACCCTTTGCCGCATGCGGTATCATTGGCGCATTGGTACACAATGCTCGGTGTCCCACAGAGAGCGCGTTCTAATTATATTTAAACGATTGTTTGCTGTGATTTAACCTGTCTGAATCTCAGCTGACCTAGATACAGCACATTCATACACTATCCTTCTCTCTGTTCCATGATTAGAGTTTTGCCGCATTCGCATCCATAGGAATGGATTCCTGGCTTACCCGGTCAAAAGACGCCAATGCATTCACAATAACTGAGACAGGAACAACATATTTCTCTAATATAAAATAGATTACCCACTAGAAATTGGGGTATAGACAGTCAACATACTCTAACCTTCTTGGAACATGTCAAATCAGAATGTGATTTTGCACGCTGCAAAAATTGTTATCGGGAGTTCGTAGCTATCTTCTCAAGATATTATTCAAAAGTTACCGTTACACACCAGTTCATCCGTCGGATGGACTATTGCAATCAAACTTTTATTAGCTCTAAATACAGTATAACGAAGTGTTTAGGTAGGAACAGCTGATACTATAGATACCTCATGATTGAAAGTCCTCGTCATCCCTCGTCATGAGCCTTCCTTGTCTGTGTGCATGGTACGTCCCACGAGAAGCAGGCTCTCCACCACCATTTCACTATGGAATGAAAATACCATCAGTGATTATTATATTCACACACAAACTGAAACTTACACCATCATCCGACATCACGGACAGTGCTATTATTATTTAGGCACTGAAAGCTACTGGCAGATCATTTGAGCTAGTATTTGTAAGAATGGAACAAACCTGATGTTGGAATCATGAATATACGAAGTTTACAAACTCATGTATAGATGTGCGTAAAACGGCACTATGAAATGATTGAACACATACTTGTAGAATAACGCTAGATAGTTAATTCTGTGTTCTTTGTAGAGCGCCATACAAATATTTATTATTATTAATATTATCAGTGAATAATCCCAATGAATCTGTATTTGCCGCCATGGAATCCGTCTATACATCGGCAACTTCACTTCCGCATAAAAAAGGTTCTTGGCTCAAGTTGAGTCAGGGTGAAGCCCTCCACAAGTAACTCTAAAGAACGGTTGACTGGCAAATTCCTTCCTTTTTTCGTCAAGCGATGAAGTAGCTTAATTTGCATTCGTTAAGTTCGTTTATTATCGATTAGTTCGTACCTCGGAAGCTGTTTGGCAAACCAATTATCTCGCCCGATTGATCGCTGAATAATTACTACTGATGACCGTTGGAGTTTCTTTTGAAGCTAGTGGGTAGCTTGAATTACATGAAAAACGACAATTTACCGCAGACACGGCAGGTGGATTCGATTCATCAATATCTATACTGGCTGATTGACCGTGGTGAATTATATTTGAAATATATAGAAAAAAACGACATTTAGATCTTGTTAGGGTATGACTTCTATGGCAATAAATTGCCAGAGCAATTGCATTCATTTTGGAAGACATATCTAGTGTTCCTACTAAAATATGTTAGTTTTTAACGTATTTCTGGCATTATATCCGTATATACGAACAAAACCATCCTGCAATCTTGCGTAATTTGCAGACAGATTTCCACGACATTAAACGTCAATCAGTTTACTCTGCTGCGATTAGCAATGATAATGCCGTCGACATTTCATTGCATTTGGCAATCCACAAATATCACCATGTGGGTTTTGTAAGCGGCGAATAGAAACATTGTTTTTTCCCTATAGTAACAGACGATCATCATTCTACGCTAAAAGCATCAACTGTTTTCGTTTATTCCAGCTGTCGTATAAAAACCTAAACGATCACTTTGGTAATTACAAAAACATCCTCAACCCATTACACCTGAATTTACTGGTATCATCGTTACACGAGTAATAAAATAGGTAAGTGGTCTCCTTGAAGACTGTTAGTTTCGCGTTTTTATGACTTCTGGCGATAAAACTGGACGCAAGGAGCTTTGTGTATACCCGGTGATAACAGGGGGGCATTGACATGTCTTGGGATTTCATATCAGCACCCGTTCCACGCAAATTCCGCACTTTGAAACATTGTGGCCGTTTTATATCCAACTTTCAATTTCCAATGAAATCCAAAACCGGCGCCATAATTGTACAAGTATTGAACACGGCATTGGATCGGTTTTCATTTCACAGTTGCCTGGTCCGGGAATCAAATGAAAATGAAAAATTCGCCTACGTTATAATCAAACGTGTTGACATATCTGGCTTGGTATCAGATGTTCATCCCGTCATGACAATGGTCTCAAATAAGTGTATTGCTTCTGCCAACATTGTTAGTCTGATGAAGTATACAACAATCCAGCTGTTCACTGTTTGTACTGCATAACATTCGCTGAGGAGAGATGGGTAGTATCAAGTATGTCACATTGCATCAAACAACTTTCTCCACTTTCACTCCAGTGTACTCAAAACATATTAGTAGGTGAAACCATTGCAGTTTTGTGAAATGAATGTGGTGCTGTTACAATATTTCTAAAAAACATTTTGACTCAGACCAACTCGGTCAAGATCAGGATTTTCTTGTTTACTTTGTAATTCACATATATTTTTGCAAGACATCAGCAGTTAAATAATACATTTCCTCGCAATAAGCAGCGCAAATATTGTCAGCAATATATAACATGATATATAACAATTTCGATATTTTCAAGCTCTAAAGGTGTTCACGTGATAAATATAAACTTTATCGTCTCCCCATTATCACTTGGCCGTTATTATACACGCTAGATGCCATTACGGTCTTTACTGATTTCATATGAAGGAGCTTCCGTAAACAACCACTTAATCATTCAGTTGTCATAAAAAATATTGTCAAATTTTGCTACATCCTATTATACTTGAATCACCGGAAATCACTTAGGTAGGTGATATCTTGCTTCACATCCGAAGACAGATTTGATTGTTTCGTGAATGGATTGTCTCTTTCCAAGGATGTTGATTTCAAACAAATGTTACTTAGCAATAAACTAGATAATAATCTGGCATTCGAATGGGTATATCGGTTGATCACCAACCGCAAAGCATCCGCATCTTGGAACATAGCGGGAGTTATCGTACGTTCCCTCGACTCGGAAAGCTATTGAGATTGACATCGTGCGAACTGAATATTTCAACTTGTGAATATACTAGTGTTATGATTGACAGTTAGCCCAGTTGCATAGCTAAGGGGTTGGGGTGACCATCCTATTGCCACCACCCCTCCCTCAGGATATTGAGATTGTTCGGAATGCCTCAGTAAATAATCACCCTCATGATAATTGATCTCACCTCTGTTTTGATTCCGATTGCAGTAGTCATCACTGCGCAGCGTACGATTATTCATGATATTTATATTATTTTTGTGTAAAGTTATTTTTATGTTCTAGGGTAATTTCATTTGTATACTGAATGGAGACACGTGGCGCATTTGAAGAGACGAACACAACTAACTTTACAATAAATTTTACACTTGCCATATTGTTCAGTAGAATGTGTGGAAAAAATATAGGACCGATTCAGATTCCGCATCGTGCTAACAACCAGGATAACTAATGTGTAGATCACCTTTAGATCCTACTTTATTGCGATATATTTGTTTCTTGACAGGTATGAGATGAATTACATCTGGCATTCTTACATTCTAATCCCAGCCCACAGGGTTGATTGAGACAAGTAATGCTTTAGCTGGAAATACAAATTAAAATGAATTAGATAAATTCGAATTACACCGAATTGATTAGACCATGCACCAGTTCCGATGATAAATTGTTCGCAGCGGTAAATGTTAGACAGGATTGAAGCAAAGGTTTCAGTGAAATTAGTATAGGTTACACGAGATTGTTGACCTTTCAAGCATACGTTTGGAGAATGAGCAGGAATAAACAATAATATGGCAAAATATTATATTCTAGTATTAGTTCCGTTGCAAAAAAGTATTGTGTTGATGATGGAGTTCAAAGAGATTATAAATACCACACGTTGGCAAATATTTCAATGTCGATCATAACGTAAAGTTGTGTTGAATCGCATAATTGACATTCTAGAGGCGACATCCCCGCACGTCAATGACAGATGATGCTAAAGTATTCAAATAATCTATAGAGTAGCAACACTTCTGTGTGAACAAATAGTTCAGTTGTCAGGTAATCGCCTGGGCGTGGAACCATCGGTAGCGACGATGAATCGATATATTAGGTTGTAACTCAGTGATACATTGTACTGCACTATATACTACATTTATGTGTATTGAGAACTATCATCTGGACACGATATAAACCTAGCACTGACATATATTTTTTTAATTTAGCGATTTATGATCAGACATGCACTATATGATATTCTGTATTACCTGTGTAAGGTTTTGGTAGCGAACTGAATCAATACGATGTGAATTCATTTACTCCATTTCGATGTCCTGGCATGGATCCCACTTCAGGTGAATCAAATTACAGACAAGTAAACGTTCAAATATCTATTTGAACTGATTTATGTTGTAATGTTGGAATTGCTAATATAGTTTAACTATTTAATATTATGGGTATTAATATTGACATAAACACTAACGAGCTATCAGTAATGACGAACATTTGCCATCGGACAGTTTGAACATTGACTGATCCCGTTAACTTGATCGGGACTATGGATACATATGCAGTCGTGGTATGAGTTATCGATTTGCCCAAAAGCAATGGTATTCCGACACACCTCTCCAAGAACAACTGACTGGCCAATTGCTTCAAGTTCAATACGGTCAGGATGCACCTTGTGGTGAAAGTTTATTATCGATTTCAGTCAGTATTTCAGTAGCTGTGTGACAGACTTATTGTATCGGCTGATTGATTGCGGAATAAATAACGTTCAGAGTTGACTTGTATATGTTCAAAATACATTGATAAAGTTACAGTTACATCTCTCTACTCTCATAACGGAACGTTTCCGATCTCTCATTGCTTCGCTGGTAATGAATACCGGTAGCCCTCCTAGTATTTGTCTTCGATCACGTGTCTCAGTTATTTATTCCTGTATTAGAGAGAAAACCTCTTACAAACGAGAACAATGTTTGTTTGTGCAATCGTATACGTTTTATTTCTGTTCACTTACACTTCAGACTGGACAATGGCTATGTATCACAATGCTAAGATTATTGACAACTGTGGCGTATCCATTCACTTTTTCATAGGCGGCTGGTATTAGTTGATGAGAATCTTTCGTTATACCATTGAAGGTTCGCAAGCTATTGTCGGTGTGAATACATTTGTATTGGTGAATTTCTAAACTAAATATAATGTAAATTGAATGTATGACAATCTGTCAATTTGGGAAGGTTCTCCCATATGACTTTCGACACTTTTCGCACAGATCATCCAAATTGCAAAATATTCCCATTCTGATCTAACAAATTCACTCATCGTACTGCCAGGCAAATGCCACTCCATCTGAAGCCCCAAAAGCTAAAACGTTTTAAAACGAATTGCTGTTTTAGCTGAAACGACATAGTGTGAGGAATTTGCTTCAAGAACAATTTGAAACTAACCTCAATAGTTTCTGGAATGAAACAGGCGATGGGAAATTTAAATCTGTGCGTAAGTAGGAAAAAACATGGGCCCATACTCATGCAATAATGTAGTATGCTATTTTATTCAACAGCAGAAGCGCAATGACAAAATAGGCCCCTTTATTAGTGCATTCATAGCTATTCATAGTGATGACTTCACTAAATACTAGAAATACGTTACAATTAGTTTCCAACATTCAACCAATATTTGATGATGCGTTGCTACATGCATGAAGCATGATTGTGAAATTCCATATATGGACAAATGACAAGGAGGTGAAATTTATTTGAGGAAATAATTCATATGGACTGCTCAACTATTGATATGGCTAACAATTATTCACACTAGTGATCAGTCATCAATTGTGTGCAGTTTCATAGAGATTACCACACAGTGACCTCATTTTTAGATACCAATCCACCAATTTCCCTCAAAAATCGCATGTGAGGAATTCGTAAAACCCAAAGTAGTCAACAGTTCAATGAAGATATACCGGCAGTTTTATCAATTAACATTGAAACTCTGCTCGACAGAAATATAAAACCACCATTCAAACATATTCACATACAATTGGTTCGTATTGCATCCTTACAGGCGCCCCAGTATGTCATCGCTCAACAGGGAGTTTCTCCGGTCATTATCGTTCCATTTTCGTAATATGATATACTGTCTAGACGGCATCTTTTCATTAGACTTCATGGGGTGTGGGCAAAGGATTTGTTCTATTCCATGCGGTGGTCAGCTTTCTCAACAGAGAACAATATTATATTATGATAGATTTAAACGTATTCCCCAACTAGGCAATTCAACTGTCCCATGTGGATAAATCTTACACTCTAAAAGCCTATTAGGGATATGGAAAATATATGAGGACGTGAACAAATGAGACCACTCAGTCCATGAGTAGGTATTCTCCTCCGTTTGTTGGAATATAGGATTAGATAGGATGGATTAGGTCAGTTTTAGGTCCTCAAAAGAACCGTACCATAGTGAATAAAATGAACAGAAACCAATCTGGTACATAGATGCAGCTCCAACAAATGTCTTGTAGAAACCGGTCCTCATCCAGCCCTCACTACCTTGAACATGACCATATCAAAGTAATCCTCATGCTCGTAGAATTGCCTCGAAGCTTGGAATGACAATTCGCCATTGATGCAGTCAAGTCCTCTTCTTATGGTACCTGGTTTTAGACCTCATAACTATGACAGCGTGGGCGCTTTTGCATGAGAACACGCCTAAAACAACCAGAAAAGTTATCTTTTCCAACATAAGAAACCTGTTATTGTGAACCTATTATGTGTGTGAACACGTCCTTTATACTTTCGAGGTAGATGAACGTCTTATTGCAGCAAATGTTATAGTGAGTGATCAACTTGCTAAATAGTTACAACTCGTTGACAGTGATAATGAGATCGATGGAATACAGTGTAACGTTCTATCATAGTGATTTACCTTCTATATCTTTATTGCCTGGGAATTTCCATGAGTCTAAAACCATCAAGTTATCCTCGTTGTGTAGAACATATTTGAGTACCAGTAATGGCGAGCAGACGGTTACATCTAATAAAAGCAATCAGGTTTTAGGACCGATACTAAATTGATGGAAGAGGCAACGACCTCACCTGATAGACAAGGATTCCATATTCATTAAACTATCTGAGGATGTAGAGTGGCAATCTTTCGTGACATTTAATTCGAGCCATACTAGGCAAATTGAGACCATTTCCAATTAAATCAGAGCACAATGTCCTTCGAGTGCTAATAAAC
>JAUOBX010516617.1:0-10115 GCA_032360705.1 Eupentacta quinquesemita
GTGTTCTCGCTTCACGTGATCATTGGACGGATGTCAGCTGCCTCCCTGACATGAATGTGTCGAGCAAACCGTTGATCAAAGATGCAAAGAAGGAGTTCCCAGAGATCGCTGCTCTATCGGAAGTTACTTCGAAAGCGATCGTGATCGAAGATGCAAAGAAGGAGTTCCCAGAGATCGCTGCTCCATCGGAAGTCGCTTCGAAAGCGATAACTCCCGTGTTTGCACCCAAGGCAAATCCAGCACCGGTGAGTAATGGGTCACTTAGAGGAAAAAAATACCAAAAAATAAATACAAAGAAGAAGAAAAAAGAGTAAGGCGTCACTTAGGTATTCATTCATTCTGGCCAGGACCATAGCCACGGTTGCTATGGTAATGCAATGTGAGAGATAGTTATAATGGTTGTGCGAGAATTAGTGCCGGTATGTCTGATTTTTATTATGAGCACTTTCACATCATTAAACTTTGCAGAGGTGTCACATGACTTTAGTGAGACATGTTTATCAGTGGATACTATCAGTGGATACAATGCGTATCTACCCAGCCAAAGTTGTGTTCCGATGTTATCATCATGTTGTCATCATCTATCATTTAGCAAAACATGTGACTAGTAGCTATATTTGACAAAAAATAAGTGAGCCTGAATGTCCATATTAATATACCTGCAAGATGTTCTATACACCCTCCGGATAAGGAAGTGGGCATACTATCACTTAGTCTGAGTACCTATCTCAGGTGTCATGGAGAGTTCATGCTGGGTATAAGCTCGGATCACACTCAAGAAATCACTGAACCTTTGAGCATTTCTTCTTTAGTGTGACCGTGGAATAAGGCTGTTCGTCAATGTTATTATGCCTACATATTGAGAAATACACACTTTGGATCGCTGTGGACAATACGCCTCGATCGGCCCCTTTGAATGAGAAATGAAGAATGATGTAGCATTTATGTTGGGTATTCTGCAAACGAGGTCCGATACTCACTGGCATTGAAGAATGTATGTGGTTGGCAACACTAATCCTAATTAGTAATCCTAATCTCAACCATATCGAAGACAATAATCAATGTTTTACAATACCAATCGGAAAATACCTCTCGAGAGATTGTACATCAGTTAACGGTATATACTGTGGGGATTAGGTGTATGTATTAAATAAATATTGTGTAAACATACATTTGTATATTCATTGACATGTGCTTATTCGAACAGGTGATAAAGAGAGGCAATTTCAGAAGCGATGCTGACTACGATAAGTATGTGAAAGAACATCTCAAGATAGGCATGACAGTCAGATGCCGCAAGGCCCACCAGGGAGTCCAAGTGGGGGATACCGGAAAGGTCATCGGGGTATGTATATGTGTGCATATATGTATGTGTGTATGTGTGTGTGTGTAGGCCTATGCATGTATATGTGCATGTATGTATGTACTACAACAGTAACAAATGACGACGACTGCTACCCAAGGTAGGTAATCGATTTACCCAGAGATCGAAGCAGTCACTCGGTTGACCAGGATATTGAATTTGTTATCGGTTGACCTGGCTATTGATTCAGTTACTCGGTTGACCTGGCTATTGCTTCAGTTACTCGGTTGACCTGGCTATTGGAGCAGTTACTTGGTTGACCAGGATATTGAAGCAGTTACTCGGTTGACCAGGATATTGAGGCAGTTACTCGGTTGACCAAGATATTGAAGCGGGTACTCAGTTGACCAGAATACTGAAGCAGTTAGTAGTTACTCGGTTTACCAGGATATTGAAGCAGTTACTCGGTTGACCAGGATATTGAAGCGGGTACTCAGTTGACCAGAATACTGAAGCAGTTACTCGGTTGACCAGGATATTGAAGCAGTTACCCGGTTGACCAGGATAATGGGGCGGGTCCTCTGTTAACCAGAATATCTATCAGGTAGTTGGGTGGCCCGGAGTTCAAAGCAGTTACTCATCGGACCCTGGGATCGAACCAGCTTATCAGTTGACACCGAGATCGATGTAGTTACTCGGTTGAGCCGGTTATCGATTCAGGTACTCGGTCGACCAGGATATTAGGGCAGCCACTCAGTTGAACCATATATCGGAGCAGGTACTCGCTAGGCTCTGGTCAGGCCCCACATATGTGATGGATTCCGAATAATAAACAGACGCTAGCATGTCCATACTGGTATGCCTGGTATGGGACTCTTATATATATAGGTTGTCATTGTATGTGATGGCGCTGTATTGATCTCTGATGATTGAACCTCGTGGCAGCGTAACGTCACCACTGTAGCACCTGACTGATCCCCGAGAGACGTGATCACGGGTTGCAGTCGTGTGAGCATTCTACGACCAGTGGGTCAACAAAGGGATGTGTGAGGAGATTAGGCAGCCAGGTAAAGGGTTGATATATCCTCAGTCATCATTTATGTGATATCATCGCATCTGTCAATGACATAAAACGTACCGTGTAACATATGGGTACAGTCTCAACTCTGATCCGGTGTCAACACTAAATAACACATATATGATCTCGTCTCGTCTCGTGTCAATACTGTGTATCTAATGTCAACACCTAATAATTTGTTACTGTCCTAAGTCTCATCTCAATTACGCGGCTCCCAACGTTATTGAGATATCGTGTTGATCTTGACTGAGTTGACTCACTCACTCTCACTCACTCAGTCCCATGACTATACCGTCGTCTCCTCGACGGTAGAAGCTGGCATCCCCTCCCCGTGGATATGTTGGATGCAGTGGCAAGCAGCTGCGGCTTGTCCAGTCATTTACATCTTGGCTCAACTGGCACAGATAAATTCGAATAAAATGTCCTGGAAATATATCCGTTATATATCGTTAGGCGAATTCCAGTAGGTTTCTTTCTCGAAATAATGATGCAACTGCGATATATAAGTTATACATTAGCGTCGATTGTCGATTGGGGTGTTCACATAGGAGCCTAGTATCAATTTACTGATGGCATTTATATATACTAGCTCATCCACAATTCAATTCCCCTTCGTTTTCCGACTCATGTACCATTTATTACCTCATAATAATTGACGCCAATTCGCGAAATCAGGTAATCAGTATTTTGAAATATTGTGTGTTCTCTGTCCGTCAATTTCAACAGTTCCCCATGAATCCCTGGATTGGTGCTGTGTATGATAACCGTGTTGACTGTCAATGGCAGAGACTGGGTGGTACCCGTCAGGTCACGTACAGTGATGTCGAGATCGTTGATCAGGGAATCCGAGTTGGGAGCAAGATTAGGCTCCAACAGTCTGCTGTGAATCAAAGACGTGACCAGGAAGGTGTGAATCCACGATCCGTTGGGAGAGTTACAGGTGAGCAGTTTTCGTTCCGTTCATTCCAGTCGATGACTGTCAATCCATTGTGAGAAATGAAATGAAAAGCAATATAAAATATGAGTTGAGATCAACCTGATGCAAACTGTTAACACGCTCAAGCTCAATGAAATGTATCGCGACGTTGGGGTTGCAGTACTTCATAATACACCTATCCTAATATTTGTGTAGGACAGGGTACCTTAACCTAGCTGGACGCTATATATAAGCCTTAACAAAACAATATCCATTTAATCCACCATCACTTACACTATGCTTGCTCATTCGTACGTATCACTGTTGTACCGCGGGACGCGCTATGTGGTGTAAAGAGCCTGGCAGCTTGTGTGACCCGAACACTATTCCAACTAGATCAAACATGTAGGACTCCACCAGGATCTGAGAAAGTAGTTAGTCTGGGGTTCACTGGTCATCCGTCGGATGGGGACGTAAAATGGTGGTTCCGAGAGCAGGTTGGGATTGGTCCTGTACAATCCTGCCTCGATAACATTTGAGCACTGTAGTCGAAAAGAGAATGCGAAATATCGCCGGTGCTCATCCTCGACTAACACGGCCAAGATCACTCGATGAGCCTTCAGTGGCTTCCTGATCCTGTAGCAATCAAATCAAATCAAATCGAATCACCAGTTGGAGTTATGACCATTTGAAGTATTCCAATCGACCTCTTCTATCAAGGACACTGATAGCCAAAGTCTAATCAGTTTGTGTGCACTCATCCCTGGTGAGCCATCCCAATGCTCAATTAAATTATACGTGAATACTTTGACAATATACCAGGCTTAATGACTGAAAAACATTTCCTTTGTTCATAATATAAATAAACTGAATGACGTATCAGTATTTGCAGAGCATAGTTACACTGTGGTCAATTCAGAGACGCGTTAGAGGCGATGACTCTCGTCTACATCAGCATATCGCAGTACTTTATCTTCGTCAAATGATCCTGGAGTGTATTTTTGTTGTTTTTCAGCAACTGATGGGAAGAACTGTGCAGTTGTATTTCCGACGGAGAAACAATGGAAGGGACTCTTATCAGACGTTGAACGAGTTCTACTGTTGGTAAGGCTTCACTTATTCTATTTTGAATACATTTGAAGGTCTGTAAATTCAACGGTACGCTTTGAGATTACAGGACATACCACCGTTGATCATTCGAATTACATTTTGATAGGACGACCAAATATAGTCTTTCACATGTAATTGTGTGTGGGTTCTTCCTTGCTACATAGCTTAATTACTGATTACTATCCAAAATGGTTACATACTAGTAATATAATATTATTGAATCAATGAATATCGATGTACCAGTACAGCTTGGAATGCGGTAAACTAACTACCAGTATCTACACGTATCTACACGTATCTACACGTATCATAGATAATATATCTTGGTACATCTAGTGTGTCTCAGTACCTTCTGAGTGCTATCCATAACAGGTATTGTTTGTTAGGTCCATGTCACAGTTGTTACTGATGTGATATAATGTATCAGTGCAGTGTGCCTCAGTACCTGCCGAGTGCTACCCACAACATGTATTGTGTGTTAGGTATATGTCTCAGCTGCTACTGATGTGATATAATGTATCAGTGCAGTGTGCCTCAGTAACTATACTGAATAGTATCTATATAACCTGTAATCTATCTTATAGCAATGTCTCAATGATGCCTCCACTGATGTGATGTGATATGATTAAACGAATGTTGTGTGCTTCGGTGACTCCCAAGTGTTATCTACACCTCAATATGTCAGCCTCGGTTGTTTCTAATGTAACATAATGTATCAAATACAGTGTGCCTAATGAGCTTACGAGTGTTATTATTAAAATGTATTCTGTATAATGTCTGTCTCAGTTGTTACTGATGTAACATAATGTACCAAATACAGTGGGCCTAATTAGCTCCTGAGTGTTATTGTTACCAAGTAGTCTGTATTATGTCTGCCTCAGTTGTTACTGATGTAACATAATGTACCGAATACAGTGTGCCTTATTAGCTCCTGAGTGTTATTATTAAAATGTATTCTGTATTATGTATATCTCAGTTGATACTGATGTTACATAATGTACCAAGTGTGGTGTGTCCCAGTAACTTCCGAGTGTTGTCCATAACTCCATAATATTAATGTACTCTGTGTTATGGCTATGCATCTGCTCGTAACCGTTGTAATCAGTCGTATGAAAAAAATACAATTGGTCCCATGGAGTGTTATATCTGTTCCAGTGGTTACTTTGATGATTGGTGTAGGGAAAACATGTTGGGGCTTACTGTACGCATCTTTGAAGAAACAACAACAACAACTGATTACCAACATATTATGTGTTGAGTTTGTAATATATTTAGCATATGAACACTCAATAACAGTTTATTTTACACCAAATGTATAGCTATTGAAGTGTGTAATTTTCTTTCAGCCTAACCCTCAAATGGACGCTAAGTAAAGGCACACCGACACGCGAACGATAACGTTGCTGCGATAGAGTAATATTACTTCAATCTGTTTCATTCACAGAGGAGGGGTGCCTTTCAAGATGACAGTAGCTACTCATCCTATTTGAGGGATACCATCGGTGTCGGTATGGCTGTCAGATGCTACAAGGATGATGGGATGGCTAAAGTGGGTGACACTGGGACCGTTACTAGGGTAATCACCAGTATATATGTTCGGATCTGGGGCTGATGCCTAATGGATAAACACTATATTGTAAATGTTCTCTTTCACAGGTCAAACCCACCTATCGAACTATATAGTACCTTGTCATCAGGTTATACACAACTACTGAACCAGTATATTTGTCATCAGGTTGAACTGACTCACTGAACTATAGTATACTGTCATCACGTTAAACTCACCTATACTGAACTAGTATCTTTGTCATCAGGGTAAACTCACCTACTGAACTATTAGTATCTTGTCATCATGTTTTAAACTCACTTAATTGACTTGTACCTTGTCATCAGGTTAAACTCACCTACTGACCTGGTACCTTGTCATCAGGTTAAACTAACATACTGAACTAGTATATTGTCATCTTATCATCAGGTAAAACTCATCTAATGAACTAGTACCTTGTCACCAGGTTAAACTCACCTACTGAACTAGTATCTTGTCATCAGGTTAAACTCACCTACCATACTAGTATCTTGTCATCAGGTTAAACTCACCTACTGAACTAGTATATTGTCATCAGGTTAAACTCACCTACCGAACTAGTATCTTGTAATCAGGTTAAACTCACCTACCGAACTAGTATCTTGTCATCAGGTTGAACTCACCTACTGAACGAGTATCTAGTCATCAGGTTAAACTCACCTACCGAACTAGTATATTGTCATCAGGTTAAACTCACCTACTGAACTAGTATCATGTCATCAGGTTAAACTCACCTTCTGAATTAGTATCTTGTCATCAGGTTAATTGACCTACTGAACTAGTATCTTGTTATCAGGTTAAAATCACTTACTGAACTGGTATATTTTTTTTCTGGTTATACTCAACTATTACTCTAGTATATTGCCATTAGGTAAAACCCAGACCATCAGCTCAATTCTAGATCGAACAGATGACACAATGTTTAGGAAAGCAGTAATGACACCTGTGTGGGTATATGGGACCTGTAACGAATGGATATGTAAAACACTTTGAGACTGCTGTTACGCTGTGATGAAGCGCTCTATAAAAACTAGATATCATTTGCTTTCTTCTTTCCTTTCCTGAACCACCATTTATATTTTACACTTGAAAACAGCATGCATACAACCATATATGAAGTATTATTTCCATTTTACCAATACAACATGTTCTTAGCATAGTTCAATACAACAGAAATTTGGTTAAGGGTTATTCTCGATAACCATAAAGGCTAAGCCACAACTATTAGCCATCCAGTAAAATATGAAATATATTAAAAACATGTGCTAAAGCTTCTAAAGTGAAAGAACCTCGACTGCCATGATCATCGAATAACTGTTTCCCCCTCACAAATCAAACTTAACCTTTCGAATTAACTCATTCACATTGAATTTTCAGTTGCTCCAATTTTTCTGGGGAAAAATAATATTTCATACGGAAGATTAGAAATTTCAACGGGTGCTTCAGAAACAGACGATATTCAAAGACCGTTTCTTTCCTGGAAAGAACAACTTGTTTCTGAAAATGTACTGATCCACGTCTGATATGAAAGGAGATCCTATCAGGCATCCGATGTTCTATCGTCTCATATGTTGTTCGCAAGTCGCAACGGGAATTGTCTATCATATCCATTACATACATAAAGTGGTTCGTATATACCCAATATGCGATGTAGAAACTGGACTGGAAATGTCCCATCCTAGTATCACGCAGCGACTCAAAATGGCATTCGTAATATAACGCTCCATTGATCAACGTCCAAGGCAAATTGAGTGCTCCAATTATTCACAACCTTAGGTCTACTAATTATACTTTCTCAATAAGATGTCTATAAATTACAGACAGATACGTAATATGACAGTTAAATAACAATTTCACACTTTCTGAATCAAAAGGTTCTTGTGTTGATGACGCTCTCCAATAATTTGGGATTGCGTCAATTGTCCCATGGTAAACTGTAGAAGGACAAGTACATTACACTACTCCGTAAATTAATCGAAAGACAGAGACAGTGAATATCACTGTTATAACAGGACTTGTGAAATATTGTTCTACTATCGTTAAATAATCATGTGATGATTATTCCATATTATTTGATTTTTGCATTTTCCGATAACTTCCTTATACTGGATATTATTATCATTGTTCTTATTTTCATGGAACTCTGATCCCCCAAAATTGGAATTTTTGATAGCTTGACTAATAGCAAACCATTATCGCTAGATATCGACTCTATTTGTCATTCTGTCATTCCAGGTATAATGTTGAAGGAATAACGTTTGGTAGGCTAATATAGTTGAACATAAATTTAGGCTTCGCGAGATATTAACTCTCAATTGACATTTTAACTGTTCTCTTTTGTTTTGTTGAAGATGGATGACAGCGATCCAGGTCAGCTACGCATCGAGGTTAAATGGCAGAGACAGGGGGAAGCACAATGGGTCAAACACTCCAGTCTGGAAATACTCGGCTTGAGACTACTATCGATAGGAGACACAGTAAGGACTAAACAGAATATCAACTTACACCTGTATGGAATCATTCCGAGCGGTGACACTGCAAAGATAACAGGTGAGTTATGTGATCACTACACATATGGCCGTGTCAGAACCAAGGCAAAAATAACAACATTAGTTCAACTTGAAACTTGAGACCAAATTTGACACCTGTTTTACCTATAGACAAATTTGTGGATCAATATGTTCATTATGTCCTTCGAATATATGATATAATATTTAGGATGTTCCATTATCAATATTGAATGGAATATTTCACGAACAATAGGTCCAAATGTTCACAACCGTGTGTGCTCAGCAGCGACGAATAAAAAATCGAATTAACAAACGCCACTGATCAACCGTATACCCTCATATAGCATATATTATAGATTATCAACATTCTATGGACTATTCCACCGACGAAAGGTCAGATTGTTAGCATATGTGTGTGTACAATCGACTGCACCAACGGCACAATATAACAACTCACTAGGTCACACATTACCGTCACCAGTAGTTCGCTTACGAATATTAGGAAGGAAGTGGACCAGTCTCGAGTCCTCCATCACTGACGAATAATAGGAAGGCACAATATAACAATCCACTAGGTCACATCATCCTGAGCATTGCTATTTGTTCGTGTACGAATAATAGGAAGGAAGTGGTCCATGTCTCGTACAGGCACGGTAGTCACTGACGAGTCCAATATATGCGGACAAGCAGACAGCCTTTGCAAAGATATTCGGAACAGTCAATGTCAGGCGTGCTGCAGCCTGACGAGCTTTCTTCTCCTTTCTCCCTAGGCTAGAGAAACGGATTGAAATCATATTAGACTAGCCGATCGCATGAAAATAAACATTCATATTGGCAGCATATACTCACTTATGACAGCCAAATAATACAGAATCATCAATGTGTGTTAAATTGAATACTAGGGTAGATCCATGAGATATTGTGAAACATAAGCTAATTGAGTGAAACGGTTAATTAAGCAATGTTGTAAATTTATCATATTGTTGTCCTTAAAGTCACCCTCTTGTCTGCCGGACAGTATTCGAAACTGTTTCCGCTCTCCAATAGAGAAACGATTGAAATTATTACAGACTTAGCCAAACGCTTAAGAATAATCACATATCCGTATCACATTTGAGATCACTATACTAGCAGCAAACTAAAATTAATTGAACCTTATAACTATTCGAAACTGTGCATGTATGTTTAGTTGTTAAGGTAAGTTACCTGATATGATATATCCCAATGAACTAGCGGGAAAGGTGAATTACTCAATATTGTAATTTGATCATATTACTGTACTTGCTGAACAATATACAAATAGGTGCTGTTAAAAAGATGAAGTCACAATATATTCTGAATATATATAGTCGGATTGACTGGGAACAGTACCAGTTAGTGATGTATGTACCTGAAGATCAGTTGCCACCTCATATCACACCTCACCTCAGTGATGTATGTACCTGAAGATCAGTTGCCACCTCATATCACACCTCACCTTAGTAATGTATGTACCTGAAGATCAGTTGCCACCTCATCTCACACCTCACCTCAGTGATGTATGTACCTGAAGATCAGTTGCCACCTCATCTCACACCTCACCTCAGTGATGTATGTACCTGAAGATCAGTTGC
>JAUOBX010516839.1:0-10114 GCA_032360705.1 Eupentacta quinquesemita
GAGACTGCAACAACAACTAGTGGTCGATACTTGTTATAATCTTCGTTATATTGAGCATCAGCGTCCTGGGCCTCACTCCAAAAAAGACTACTCCGTGCCATGTCTAAGTTTGGCATAGACTTTCCTGTGGCTTAGATGGACTCCCCCAAGGCTTTCGATTGTGTGTGCAGATTACTCTCTGGAGAATACTTTAACAGTGCGGTGTTCCATGGTGTCTTGTGCATCACTGTCGACTGTGACTCAGTAGTAAGAGCGCTCGGAATTGTACTTGGGGTCTCTACTAACTTCCAAATTCGAACTTCGCTGATGATGATGCTTTTGGTACTCCCTTGTGGATTCCCTAGTGGATGCCATTGAAACACTCGGGCTTATTCGTGGTTAACCCATTGGGGTTTCTAACTCATAATCATCGATCAGAAAGAAGTCTACCCATTGAGATAATCTGGCCCATTCCGTGTCAGGATGTTGTTACTCCTAGCATGTCCCTAGCATGTCTATAACACATTATGCCCAAGTACCAAACGACCTTTCTACGTCATGGTGACGACATATGACATCGTAAATGTGCCCGTTCGGTATTTTGGAATCATGTTCCTGTAGGTTGTTAATATATTCCATGGCTCAACATTTTGACTTTGGGCTATTTTCAGTACATTTTAGGGCATCGGAGCTTGCTAAAGTATATTAATGCCTTGCACATACGTCCTCACTACGTCGCAATGCCGTCATGGGATATGGTAGAATGTACAAAAGGTTTGTAACATATATCATAGGTCAAAGCTAAAGTAGTATACATTTACTGTACACTAAAAGCTACACAGTCCACAAAAGTATGTTACTATTCATCATATACGTAATTACTACGTCATAGTGACGTCATATAACATCGTAAATGTGCTCATTTGGTATTTTGGCATCATGTTCATAAAGGTGATTCATATATTTCATGGCACAAACTTCGGGCTTACGACGATTTTAGGTAGCCTACCCTACATTGTGAGGCACTACAGTTTGCTAAAGTATGTTGATGCTTTGTAGACAAGGTAAAATAGTTTCATGGTATGTTTATGCCATTTTTCCGAAAGTTGTTAACATATATCTTCGTCCACCAAATTACGTTAATTTGTCCTCATATACGTGATTACTACGTCATTATGACGTCATATGACATTGTAAGTGAGCTTATATGGTAGTCCGGTATCATATTTCTATAGGTTGGTAACACATTTTATAGGTAAAAACTGACGTCTTATGGGGTTTACAGTACAATAAAGTCCATTATGTCCGCCATTTTGAAAATATGCCAATTAACCCTTTTACCGGGGTCAGATTTTGGGAGCCACAGCTAGATAATGCGATGTGCTGAAACTTCAGGGTCGATTATGTTTGACATGAAGTGACAGATGAACATGGAAGTATACAATGAATGAAACGTTATTGGTCATGTTGAGTACTGCGTCTTTTACCCCCGTTCCTCTACATTCTTTAAATTATTATTTGTACAAATATATATATCCAGGTGATATTCCAAATTTTATGGCGATCAGGCTCTATTTGATTTTATTCAAGTACGACTACAAAAAACATCCGCAAAAACAAACCCAAATGAAAAAACGACGATTTATTGTACAATCTTGCTCTCTGCATTGAGTCAGACTAATAAGTTTGTCTCAGAGCTGCTCTCTGCACCCGAACGTTTCAAGACATCCCCTATATCATGTTCATAGGCAACGAATTCAAGTTATCAGGGTTTTTTTCTAAGTGACAGTGACATTTCTTACAATTCCAAGAAAACGAGGCTCAACTTGTATTGGTATTTCAGTGGACGTATCTATTGAAGGTTATCGAGTCTTGATTCGAAATTCCCCAAGGTTTACTGGAGGATGTGAACGTATTTTGTATGAATAACAAGGGATCGACCAGTGGGCATGGTTTCATTACCAATTTGAGACCATGGTGGTAGCAACATCCCACTACATGGGAGTTAATGACTATAGATGTTTGCAACATATCAGAGATAAATCGCTAGGTATTCTAGCTTGCCGTTGCATGTACTAAATAGTTATCAAGTTGAAAAATGTATCGGGGTTCTTACATACTCTTGTGTTAATCGAGATATATATTTTGTAATAATAATTCAAACAAAGATTAGTACACATACCTTTTACAGCCATGTAACTGTGGTGATGTTTTTCCTTGACCATGACGATGGGTGGGTCTGCCTAAACAGGGAGGGAATCAATTACTAGCATTATTGACAACTATGTCCCAAGGAACGAATGTTAGATCACCACTGTTGAATATGTCATCTTCACATATATGAGAGGGATTCATGCCCCCTCTTCTCCCGAGGTATAACAGTATCATAGTTTTACACCTATATACAAAATACCCAGACACTACCTCATTATATTTACATGTATATAATGAGTTATTCTACATGCATTCGTGATCAATTATCCTGAACAAACCAGTTAGCGTCTTGCGTAATATGATACCGTGTACTATGCGCAAGTATAGGACCATCTCACTTGAAGAGAATTCCAGCAGAATATACACTTTATCTGGAATTTCTCAATAATCCCAGGATAAATTTAACCAGACTCCTAATGGACCTGGGGTAATCCTATTGCTGCAATAAAGTAGGGACACTCGCCTCTCAGATCTGGAACAGATTAAGTTAAAGCACCTAAATTGGAAGTCGATTTAGGTAAATACATGTTGAGTGTGGTTAGAGGCTCCTTGTGTTTTTCATACTATGCGAAGCAATACGATGTAGCTGGAAAATAACAAGGGGGGATAACCGGTGGTAGACAGTTATGTATAGAACTCCATCTGTGCTCACTTCATATGAAACTCAAGTGAACACAAACGACTCGTTTGAAGTAACTGCACACGTCATTTTCCGTCTGAAAGAGCAGAAAGTGATAGGTGAAAAATGTTCCTTACGTGGTGTGTCAGGCAGAGCAGTAATGTGGTAATCGCGCTATATTAGATGGTGATATAAAGTTCAGTTCGTCTGGTTATTAGATAACGAGTCAAATTACGATTTTCAATTACCTCGTATTCCTTGACAGGTTCGATATTGTGTAATGTGTATATACAGGAACTGTGGAAAATGCAAAGACGGTGAATAACATTGGCATGGAAACCTTATAGGATTCACAAAACCAGCTACGAAAACTCATTTGATTCACTCGGATGTGAGTGGGAATGACTACCTATACTGATAAAAATACTAGCGTTGAACTACCAGGATTTTAGCAAAGTCCCAAGCTCTCGATATGCCGTCAGACATGATTTGATGCGAACACGATAATTAATAATACGTCTACTCTAGACACCATACTGCATAGTTACCTGGAATCGAGCGTGTAGCTCAGTGGCTGTGACCTTCGACTGACAAACATGATGTCGTGGGTTGGAAAACGGCTGAGTACATTACATTTTTCCGCAGTACGTGCTGTGGTGTCCTAAATCATGAGAGATGACATTATCGACGTATAAATCCTCCCGGAAGTAGGTGCCAACTTCTGGCGAGGGATCATCCAAGGAGCAGTCCTCTAATAACACATGTTCTTACTAAGCCTTTAAATATATGTTCGCTTTACAACAAGGTAATGTTTGGTACATCTGCCTGTGAAGAGTTTCGAGCACCTTTTCGAGCCCCGATCATATTTCCGATGAGGTCAAAACGAGACGCATAGTTGTTGGGCCCCAGTGTTTTGTTATTACACGATGAGCGTGGCAGCACCTGTGTTTGCAGATCAAACGTTTCCATTTGTACGTTTTCGTGAGGAACGTAGAATATACAGGTCAGAAGAAACTGGCCAAATATTGCATGTGTTAAGTGCACACAGAACTGCTGATCCAAAGATGATTGTTAGAATCACCACGAATAAAACCATGTCAATCCATTTTGGTTATGAGACAGAGTATCACCTTGGTTTTTGCTGGAGTGACATGATTTGGAGTATGTCAGGGAAATATATCGGAGGTCGGAGTGAATTACATTCTAGCAATTGCATTCGGGAAATGAAAGAAAAATAAACAAATTTTCAGTCAAAGCAAAGGTAGATACATAGTCGGATGACAAAGTTATGGTTGGAGCCATTTTGCTCATTCTACCTCGTGAACGCAGTCGATGCAGTAGCTCGAGACTAGCTGCCTTGTTCGCAATCAATGCGTTCGAGTCATCGAGAATTCCCAATGGAGATACATGCATGAAATGTCAAATAGTTTTAATTTAAATCCAGATCTCCGTCAATTCCAGCGAATCCGAGCTTGTCGACAACACACAGCTCAATATAAACATTCAATGCTGTTTATATGGATGATACACCAACACTTAGGTTAGGCGCTCCAATGATGAAGCACATGACCAGAAAGCCGAGAGGCTCAGTGGTTCTTTGACTGTATTGACTTCTGATGGTCTCTGCAAAAGGGACCAAGTATTTCATTCCATGGGAAACTCACAATTGTGTTCGTGTAATTGCCTGCTAGGACCAAGCATCATAATTTATGCTATCAACAATATTTTCACTTTGACCTATGTTGACCTCCGGCCTGACCTTGAAGTAATTGAGACCATGTACTCCTCATAGGGAACCCATATGTAGAATGTGACCTCAGATGACTTCTGAACCGACCTCTGAACAACAGGAAGCATGTACTCATAATGGGGATTGGACCAAGTCTGGACTAATGCTGTCGATAAGGTTTTCATGGCTGTAAACACTGAAGACCCCAGATGACCTTTGTACTGACCACATAACAATAGAGATAATATACTAATTATGGGGAACCCACATACCAAGTATGAGCTCGATTCAGTATAAGTGGGGTTGAGTTATCGTGTTGACAAGCTGACATTTGTGAAATAATTTGTCTACCATGTTTCCTCGAAATGACCACTGGTCTACTCCAAAAACAAAAGGTACTCGTACTCCTCATGTTAAAGCTGCATACCAAATTTCGACCTGGTCGGACATCTCTTGACCTCAGATAAGCTCTGACCTGACTCCAAAATAATAGGGATATACTCATCATGGGGGACATACATACCAAGTATCATCGTGACTCATCCGAGTGGGGTCACGTTATCGTGTTAACATGCCATGCGTTACATACACACACATATATACACACACACGCACACACAAACATCTTGCGATGACTGCATGGATTCCCTGGACTTCGTCGAGGAATCGAAACTGAGAGCAGGATACATAGTCTGAGTGAAACTCTCAGAAGGTACCCACTGCTGGAATGAAGCTGTCACTCAAATGTCTCCAATGAACTAAAAAAAAGTATTACAGCAACTGTTTGACCCTTACATCCAGACTCAAATTCATCAGCTCCAGGATCCCAGTTTGCCTTCCATAACAACTACTTGTGTGGAGCTAGGTGGTGGACCGGCATCTTAAATGAGCTGCCTGGCAACTATCATGAGGAGTCTTCTAGTCTATTGTAACAGAAGTAAATTGTAGCAACACGACTATACAGCAAGACTCCCTGCTAAAATATCCCCTTTATTATCATTTTCCTCAACATCATAATAATGTTTATTTCCTCCTACAAAAATATGTTTTCCATGGTGACCTACCTGGTCCGTCAAAACTGACAGTATGAGGGAGGTAGGCCTATCCTTGAGGAAGCTTTTAACCTAAATATGTCACTTTGAACGTTGTTGATGTTTCTATTGTACGCACAATGAACGAATTTCTCAATCCACCGTTCTTAACAATTGAAAGATGTCCTAGATATCGTTCTCAGCAGGATTATATATATTATGATATCAGTACAGATAATAAATTAAACCAACCATGCCTGTTTCTACAGAAGTTGTCTACCAAATATCAATCGCCAAGGACAGCAGCATGTGAATAATGACTCGGAATTTACTATTCACTATGCGAAGGAAAACGTTGTATAAAATTACCACAACTAGCAGTAGACTCATGTCAATGATAATGTAATTTGCAATTGTAATTGGTTGGATCATAGACGTTGGAATTCAGAATACCGCAGCCCATAATCGATAAAAGAAAAAAACATTGTACAACCTGAATATTCGGTGGCATTCGTGTGCTTGCATTTTGGGGAGTCTATATATCCAGTGAACCTACTAGATTACCAGTTATTATTGTTATCATTATTTTTTTCCCATTCTTATTATTACCGATACGATTACATTAATTCATACAATATTTGAGTAAGAAGGCGATACGCCTTACGGCGGTAATGAAACAGTCAGATCAGCGTGTGTTGTTGAAGAGTTGATTACACGAATAGTTTAATGACCATACAGACCGTTGAGGAGCATTGATGGTGGATTTTCTCTGAAGGTGACACAACATCCGACAACCCGGGATAGAGAAGAAGATAACACGAATAATTATCTGGAAGTCGTGTCCTCTGAAATTCAAACTGCCTAACTGTTCCTACTCCTTGCCTACTTCCTGAGCCTTGTGGGATTAACCTCAACTGTATAGTTGACGCTGAGTAATAGCATATTACTGAACAATTGCCATCGAATAAGCAGCGCGCTTTCTTATCATTTTATTTCTTGACAATATCGATTGGATTTATGTCGGTATGGCATAACTGCAGATACCGTGTAATATTACCCCTCCATAAATGGAGATCATTGACCAACAGCGGCACACTTCGATGATTAATCGTCTCATAAATTGCGATTGTCTCATTGAGCTGCCCGAGGTCCCAAAACTATTAATGCCTTCACAGCTCATTATAAGTTATAAGCTAGTTGCAGGTCTCAGCATTTGAAGTATGGTTGGTTCAGTAACCTCAATTCAATAATAATACGGAGTTGCCTGTACCAAGTTTAGCGAGCGAGGCTCGTCTAGTATCGCAGTATCACTAAGCATATTCGTTCAAGAAGAACTCAGCATTTGAGTTGGTGAGCAATTTTTAGCGAAATCGGTTTGGGCAACTCTCCAACCAAAAGATAACTGTAGGCACATAGGAATTACTGAATCTAAATAGTCAAAACTCTAGCGGTGTATATCATGCATTATCCAATGTTGTCAAACTAAAACGATCCTGCATGTTTTAATGATCGAACGTTCGAATGGTTTGCATTTGCAAGTTATTAGGCTACGACAATGACTTTCAAGAAGGGGAAATAGTTATAACTTCGGTGGACGCTAGGATATTGCACATGATAGTGATAATTCCGCAGTATTGCCCTCTATTATATCTACCTTATTTGTATTACAGCCGCAATAGAATTGGAGCATCTAAATCACCAGAGTACCAGGTGTTATGTTATACCTTGAACGTCGCTTATTAAATATGAATATAATTATGGTAACACAGTTTGAGTTGAGTATATTTAAATCTCATGAGTCATGACATTAAACAATGTAAACCGAATTTCAATCCAGAAATCGAAGCTGGATGTGACCGATATGAAACTGAACAGATGGATGCTGGGAAGAACAAGGAAGGATAAAGTGAGGAATGAGGAGGTACGAAGAAAACCGGTTGTGGAACAGCTGACTTGGAAATACAGGCAGGTGAGGCTGATGTGATATGGCCATGTGAGGAGACGTGGAGGCGAGAAACTATGAGGCGAACGATGGAGATGTCTATTCTAGAGAGAAAGGTCGACGTGAGGTGGCGAGACTGCGTGAGGAAGGACAAGGAGATGGTCAACGCAAGCGAAGACAATTTATATGCCAGGTGTTCTCGGAGAAGAATGGTTCGTGCACCCATACATCCTTGAGTGAGAAGAGCTGGAGGAAAACGGAACGATTTTTCCAAAGATGCACAAACTAATATCCGTCTCTGAAAGGGAATGATATTAGGCGTAGTTAATGTACCTCAAATAATGACGCAAAGTTGTCATAACCACTGCAGCCTACTGTTATATTATAATGCACGCCGGGACATGACCACAACGCTCTACCTCAAAACATCAGAAAGCGAAGTGGCCCGTTGTAGGAATTCTCTCAGACGAGCTCATATCTATCACTCTTGCAATCACATCCCCACGTCGATGGTATATAATGCTTTTCAAATGCGCTAGTTTATGTTACGATCATCCTCGCACGCAATTAAGCAGCTATTGACACAGTTGGATCCCTATCGTGGTCAGTAAGATGTGGCTTCTCGCGATTGTGGGTCAAGAACGAAACGATATACTAATCGAGTAAGTGACCAGCTGTCGCTTTTAATTGTTCCATGGACCGCAAATAAACCGCCCTTGGTCAGTTGGTGACGGTGGTGTGGGCGTATTTTAATGCGGCAGTGCTACCCAAGCATCCAAGATGTTATTCTCTCAGCTGTTATGTTAACACTGGTAACCATTTCGCCGCTCATATCAATGCGTCTCTCCATCCCAACTAAATTCGTCGCCATAATATACCCACTGCTGCTAATCGATCTAGGTCTTGCTCATCAGTGTTAATAAGATGAAACAGGTCTGGGAAACGTCACTTGTAAATGAAAAATAACAGGGCCTCAAGTAAATATCATACTGCAAATTCCCCCAGCATGAACCTTCAAACCGAATCCGTGTTGGCACTGCAGTGCTCTAGTCTCGTGGTGTTAGGGAACAATGACCCAATCAAGATCGTGCCAACCGCCCGCTAGATGACGACAGTTCCACGTCATACAATTATAATGCGATTGAGTATCGGTTAGACGAAGAGCAATGGCTATCCATAACTACTCTATATATCGTATCCCACAAATATACGTGACCTTTACCCGTTGAAGGTCACAGCATCTAAGCTAATTATACCTTGTTAGACCTGGTTAGCTGATTAGGCCAGGGTTCGAATAATATATTTCGGGGTATATCGGGGTACAAGAGAGTGATAATATTGCTTAAAGAAGCACACACACACCTACATGCACAAGACGTGAGTGAAAGTGTATGCTATTAGGCTAGTTTTAAATTGGAATTATGGTCTTATTATGATATTGGCTGCAGACTATTATATGTTCCTAAATGATATAGAGAGCTAATAACAAATGTGTTTCTTGTATGGAATCCAAGTGGATTCACACTCGATACATGTTGTTCTATATATCACACAGCATCGTCTCTAGAATCTCTGACAGTATTGCAATTTTTACATTGTTCATTGATTATCAGTTGAACTTGAATTTATTGGATCTCAATTTCGTAATGATAATACTATCTGGTAGTTATGTAGCGCATTATCACTGTATCACAGCTGTATCAAAGCGCTTCACATATATTACCCCGATCATATGAACCACTGAGGCACGCTCTCTGACAATGGACAAAACCTGAAAACGCTATGATCGCAGATATACATCGGAGAAGCCAGTCAGCCATATTTAGGGATCGAATTCATTATCTTCTGATCACTAATCCGGAGCATTACTGACTGAGCTCATCCAATCCCTCCCTCTCTGTAAGAAGGTGAATACTCAGCAACTCAGAGCAATTCTCTAAAATCACATTGATTGGGCGGATCATGTTGATGCATTTGTGGTTTTCGATGGATGTGTTTCAATTTCAGGCCATTATAACACCATTCAACAGAAATGTCAATGATCATTATCTTAGCGAAAATATAAATACAACTGAACCACGGAAAGCTCCTGGGGCATGGGACACTGAACCGAGTTGACTTCAAATAGTACTTGTCTATGAAACAAACGGAATGACACCTAATCAACCTACCCATACTAGGGGGAATTTAAATGAATAACAAAAATAATGACATCGTAAAACACTATAGTTCAGTATTTGTTGATTAAAAAATGATCATGTTCTTCATTTACAACTGTGAACTGTTATTTGGAGTAACTCCGTGAATAATACGACGCATGCAGCAAACGGAACCCATGCTGAATTGGAGGTCAACGAAAACTTGACACTGTCTCCGACAGACGCTCGAACTATATATCTTAGATATCGATGACATGTTGAGATGCCACATAGTACTCTGATCCTCAGTCTTAACCTATAGTGTACCGGCGGAGAGCCCAAAAAATATCGGGTACCCCTCCCCTCCGTAGAACAAAACACAACAACTTTTTTCTATTAGGTATATATGTATAGAGTTCGAAATGGATGGTTGTGGAATTTGGAATTGGTGGCTAGGGTATT
>JAUOBX010516950.1:0-10114 GCA_032360705.1 Eupentacta quinquesemita
GGGCCAGAAATGCGCAAACAGTACCCACCCCCCCCCCCCCCCCCCTAATTGCCCCAAAGACCATTACATGTAATGCTAAAGAAAATCTATTTGAGCTCGCAAGAGGAGATGCTTCCCATAGTACCATTGTATGTAAGTCCATAAAATGGACCATAGGGCCTGAGTGAAACCTTGAACCAAGATTTTTCTATATAGAATGGGTCCTAGGGCCCAGACCGGGCCCTGGGTCCAAAATCGCCAAACACCCCCCATGGACCTCTACCTAACGAACATTACGAGTAACTTGAAATGAAATGGAGCTGGTTGGAGGAAAAGCATTTCAAGTACAAATGTGTGAAATTCCATGAATGGGCCCTCGGGCCCAAGTGGGAGCTCGAGCCAATAATTCCTGAACATCCCGAAAGTACGGCTGTTAGACCTTCATTATGACCAATGAACAGCAATGCGCCACAAAATGTGTAGGAGATACAAGATCTTGCGGTATTTCAAATAATGGGCCCCAGGGCCAAAACCGGACCGTGGGCCCAAAATTCATGAAAACCCCTAATGGACCTCTCCCGAAGAAGATTACATGTAACTTCGAAGGAAATCTATTGAAGCTTGTGGAAGAAGATGCATTTCAAGTGCCATTGTGTGAAATTTCATAAAATGGGCTCTTGTGCCCAATTGGGACCTTAGGCCAAAAATTCCTGAACACCCCGAAGTGACGGCTGTTGGACCATTATTATGACCGAACATCAGCACTGTGCATTGACATTTGTAAGAAGAGAAGCATTTGGCGTGATTCCACATCATGGGCACCAGGGCCCATCCTGAACATCCTGATGGCCCATGACTTGGTCATCATTTTCACCAAGTTTCATAGTTATCCATCGAAGGTTGTTGGAGGAGAAGCAATTTGAATCAATTGTGGACATATCAATAGATAGTTACAGCTGCATGATCACATTAGCTCACCTAGCCATATGGCTAGGGTGAGCTAAAAATCATTGAAAATGATATGAAATATTGTAATAATTCCACCGTGATCGTCAATTTCAAATCAGCATAGCGCCACTTTCAGTAGAAATCAGACTTCGAAAAAAATAAGTAGTTTTTGGCAGAAAATACATTTTTCTTTCGAGTCAGCAAAAATACATTTGGTAGAATGTCGGCGGAATGCCATTCCGGACAGTCTGCCAAACGTTTACGGTCGACGAACGTCGCATACACGAGAAAGAATTTTAGCGACGATTTGCGGCGGAAACGACGCATCTAACAAAGCCTTCACCACGAGTAATGGTGAAGAGAAAAACTATATACCAATTGTGCATTGTATTGTTGGATGTTCGTGAGGTTGCTATTATTAATCGTTGTTTTGTACGAAGACATGTCATTTGACAACACTTGATATGAAATCATACATTAACTATATGGTTCGAATTGTAGAAACTGAAAATGTTATATTATGTTACTGTCAGGACAATGGATGTTTACATTTTCTCCTAAAGACGCTATGATCGCCGGTAATGGGGTGGTAGGTGTTGATACGCTGTTTGATACACGTATCAACACCTAACACCCCATTACCGGCGAGCATAGCGTGTTTAGGAGAAAAATGTAAATGTCTCTCGCTGGATACTTGTTCTAACTGGGAAAATCAATCTCCCAAGTATGGAGTCTGCAATACAAATAGTGGGGTCTTTGCTCCAAGACGATTCAGAGCGCTGAAGAATGCGGTGTATGACTTGACCTGGGAGTCATAGCACACAGGGAATCATTCTTCCATACCCTCCGAAATCGGAGAGGGTTGTAGCCAATTGAATCTTTACAAACAACATAACATCGTTATTATAAAAAAAAAGTGCTAGTAATAGCAGGTGTTCTTTCAGGCACCTCTCTCATGGCCAATGTTGTTGACCGGCTGTACGTTGTTGCTATACTGTAGCTAATAGAACACGTCTGCAGTTACGATGTTTTAATGAATATCACACTTCGTCTAAATAATTCTGCTGGTGGAATATATTTATATCTTCATCTTCGGATTCATCGATGCGACGCAGTACTTGCTAGAAACGGATTAGCAGATGTCGCCCGTCGTTACATGCTCCTGCTGCCGAAACGTACCCCGTGGGCACTTCAACGACCAATTAGGTCGATACTTTGGGAGGTGTGTAATCTGACTTGAGAGGCGTGTTTCGGAAAATTCGTATTTCCACCAAGATTGATGACAATTTCTTGATATATCCAGCTGCATTTAAAAGAGTGACCCGATACAGTTATGGAGTCGTAGTGTCAATTACAATAATTGTGATAAATGCAATTTAGGCCGATAATTTGGGAGGTGTGTAATCTGACCTGAGAGGCGTGCTTCGGATAATCCGTTCTTCCACCTAGATTGATGACATCTTCTTGAATTACCCTGCTAAATTTGAGAGAGTGACCCGATACAGTTATGGAGTCGTAGTGTCAATTACAAATTATTGTAATAAAAGCAATTCAGACACAAACCGTTCGTATGTGTAGACCTACCTCTGTTTGTTGTATCAACTACAAACAAGTATAATGTGTTTTTGAACACGTCGGATAAAACTTTTGTTAGGAGGGACCACTGGCTGCTACTAGTAGATTGTATGTGATCATATTATACGTATTCTGACGTAGCCCTCCTCCGGGCCTTTCAGTTAGGTAGAACGCATGGGATAGGGACAACAACTCTGCTCCTAAAAATACAGGAAATGTAATCACCATACATGTGATGTAGTTCCTCTGCTTTAGGCTCTCTTGAGTAACAGTATATGAGGAAGCCGTCGAGCGTTATACATACTCTAGTTATAGAGTTTGGGAAAGTGCAACATTGTTACACTTCACTGAGTTTACCCCAACTGCCAATTGATGACCTCCAAAGAGTTATGTTATGCCTTATGATGATACCTGACATTATTTTTCATTGCTAAAGATTATTATTATTATCCCGTGCTTATATTTGTCCGAAGCGCTTCACATATATGACCCCGATCACAGGAGACAGGTATACGATTGTCGGCTGAATTCTAATGAAAATAATGATAACAATCATAATAATAATAAAGGAGGGGTTACCAGTCATAATAACAATAACATTAACAATAATAATAATGACAATATCGATAGTCATGACATTGATAAATCATACTAATGATAATATATAAAATAATAATAATCACAACAAAATGAACCTGAAAACCTGAAACCTGTTTCCAGTGGTCATGTCGTCAGGAAACTTATCTGAGGCAGGTTTTTTGGGACACTTTCCGCATCATCAAATATTTTCCGTACGGAAATGTTGTGAAGACATTGGTACCCAGAGATTGCACCCAGTCAATTCGTATATATCATGCGTGTAGTACAACGTCCTTTGGTGAGTGGCGATGACTCTCAACGAATTCACCAGCAGAAGACGATTTGAAAACAAACATAGTGCCCGTTTGTGCAGCGTCTGGTGAAAATTTGTTGTGATATATGAAATGTGAATGAGAATTAGCTGTTTCAAGCTATATCGAACATGGTCATTTGGAAAATTCTGGACCGATCGGGCCTATATTTAGTTTAGCAAACCTCAACAAAATTGCCTCTGGCCGTCTGAAACAATAATGTTAACTATTATCATAATTATTCAGCTGCGTATCCAATTTGTATCGCTGCAATCTTTCCATCCAGGCTGATTCAGGAGAGTGATGTATATATATGGAATGGTCGTGCAGTGATTTTCATTGAATAGATGATACCCTCGATTGTAGAATTGAGGGATTCAGTCTTGATGACGTGTATGTGGGGACCTGTGTTCCTTCTTGGGCCAACATTTTCTTTCTTCAGGATGGTGACCTATTTGTTTTTTACTATGGAGGTCCGACGCCTTTCCGTTAAATGAGAAAGTAAATGAAATATATTGTTTCATTTATGCAGATTCAGCATACTATGTTTTACTCGTACAATTGCATAGGCGATTCGATGCTGCGCGCGACAACATACAGCATACAGATTCAACGAAGTAACACAACCACCTCATTCTCCTCATTCTCGGGTTCTCAAAAGTTATTTTTCGTCTGTTTTCACTCAGGAAAACTTAGACAATTTCGATGACCTCGTGGTTGGTGTGCCTCATATTAGTATCGAAGACATGGTGTGTACACCGGATTCGGTGAGAGAGAAATTGCTGAAGCTGAAAAGTAGTAAAGCTCCTGGTCCTGACGGAGTATACCCTTTCATTCTGAAGTCTTTTGTCGACCAGTTGTCTGTTCCATATGAGAAGAGTTAAACGTGAAAGTTATTAATATTGAATGAAAAGGGTGATAAGTTGCTGGGTTCAGAGTTCTAATACCAGCAGCTAAACTAGTGTAAGAGTCAGGTGCAGAGTCCAAGATGGAGTGAGTGAATTTGTAGAGGAGATTTTGTTACTTTTCAGAATGTTAACATCAATTTTCCTTTTGCACCATCTGATGGGTTTGCTGTGGTGGGTTAATATGTGTAGTGAGGAGGTCTACTTTCAAAGTAGGAAAACACAGGGCCAGCACGTCGCAGCACACTAAAATTTAGGCTACGATAACTATATTGAATTTCATGAACAAGTTCGTCTGATTCTTGCTTTGTTCTACAGTATTGTGCTCTGTCATGAGTGCTTTGTCATACAGTATTGCCCAGTCAGGTTTCTCCTAATTTGTGGGTGCAGAAACTAGGTCAACAATTCAGCAGAGAGAATGATTAATGAAGGGGGGGGGGGCAGGGATGCTTGTTGGTCAGCTGTTAGTATTCTCCAACAGTGACTAGAATGGAGATTGATAATTATGGGAGATGATCATGTAAACAGCTCATAAAATTCCAGAAAATGATGTAACTGTCAATTGAAAACACTAACAGTTGTCAAAAAATGTAATTCTCCACAATATCACCCACTGCTTGAGCATGCAGTTGCTCTTTATTAGTTGCCCAGTTGTATATTGTATACGGTCTCGCTCGAGGAGACTGAGAGCGGAAATCAACAACAGAAAAATGTTTGTCAACAAATGACGTTACACAGCTGGGTGAATCCATTTTGCGTAGGGAATGAAATAAGCTGCTACTACATCTGCACTCAATGTCAAAAATTGTCATGGTCTGGAGCATGACCCTACAATACCGGTTTGTAATAATACCATTACATAATAGTATGTTTGAAGTGGCTGTTGAAAATAGGCTCGTGAGCAATGCAGGAACCTGATTTTTCGGTGTCTCTCATCTCTGACATGACAGCTCAAATAAACAATGCCATGTGTATGACAGCAACATACCTTACAGCTCTGGGAGACAGCTTTTTGCAATCATTCTTGGATTCAATTGTATTATAAACTTCCTTTATGTATCAAGCATAAGATAGATTGTGAAACAGAGCTCTGATGTGTGGTGAATTGCAGCATCCTGTCAGTTCCTCCACTGGGTTAGGGAGACACCCATCTTGCGCCTGCTCTCCACTGTAATTACCCACAGGGGGTGAGGGGGTGGTTGGTCAAACTAGAGGGCAGTAGTCAAAGCTCACTTTCAAGACTGTGATAGGGCGATCATGTGTACCAAGTTTTATATCGATTGGACAAAATGTTAGAGAGTGTTAGTTATTGTTTCAACACCTAAAGTTTCCGACGACGCGGGAAGATGGTAGCCGATACACTCCCATAGCTGTAATATCTCTGAATTCCCACTATGTCGCGACCACGTGATGGACGTAACACAAGATGCTTGTGTATTCGTTTAAACAGAGTGACTGACCTGCTTGGTGAGGTATGTGGTTAGCTGCAGCATCCAGTTTCTCGATTGGGCGGCTGAGACTCCCACCTTGCGCCCGCTCTCCACCGTGATCACCCCCAGGTGGTGGTTTGTCGGCAGGGTGACCACTAGCTTGATCGAGAGATCCTGGAGGGCATATTTGGCAACCACCTCCCTTGTCTTCACTCGCGACACCACGATCGGGTTCTCTGCACCGCTCCCACTGACACCAACTGATCTCAGATTGTTGGCGCAGAGCAGGGGTGAGACATATATAGGCTGTTGTATACCTGTGAGGATAAAAATTGTGCATGAGATATTTCAGAGTATATGCTGCAACCTCTACCCCTGTATTCACACGCGCCACCACGCTCTGGTTCTCTGCACCGCTCCAACTGGCGCCAACTGATTTCAGCTAGTTGGCGCCAAGTGGGGGAGGGAATATGATGTTGTATAACCGAGTGACGGATCCTACAGACCCACACAGGGGCATGAGATATTGTATAGAGTGTATAACGCGATCATCCATCTCGTGTTCACACGAGCCACTACTCTCAGGTTTTCTGCACCACTACAAGAAGCCCTGGATGATCTGGGCTTGTTGGCGCAGAGTAGGGTGAGAAGTAAGCTGTTGTTCACCCATGGGGGAGTATGGATATGAGTGACAAACCCTATACACACAGGGGCATGAGATATTGTAGAGAGTGTATATCGTGATCATCCATCTTGTGTTCACGCGCGCTCTGGTCCTTTGCACCGCTCCCAGTGGCACCAACTTATCACAGTTCAATAGCGGGGGCAAGATGTAGGCTGTGATATACCTGTGTAGAAAGTGAATGTGAGTGACGCACCAAAACAGTGGTGCAACATGCAGAGGCATGAGATATTATAGAGTGTGGGATGACAACCATCCCCTCGTGTTTACATGCATCACCACGCTCAAGTTCTTTGCACCGCTCTCAGTGGCGCTGACTGATCTCAACTTGTTGGAGCATGGCAGGGGCGAGACGTAAGCCGTTGTGGGGTAATTAGTGACAGACCCTTTACACAGGGGCGCAACGGGGGCATGACAATGAGATGTCATAGATCGTAGGTTGCAATCAACCCCACCATGTTCAGGGTCTTGCACCACTCCCGGTTGGGCCGACTGATCATAGCTTGTTGGCGCAGAGCAGGGGTGAGATATAGTTTGTGGGATACTTGTGGGGGAATGGGATGTGGATGACAGACCCTCTACACAGGGGTGCAACAGAAGCATGAAATATCATGGAGTTTGTACATCGGCACCAACCCACTCATGTCCACACTGGCCACCACCTTCAGGTTCTCTGCATTGTCCCTGGTTGCACCTGACTGATATCTGCTGGTAGGTGCAGAGCAGGGGTGAGAAGTAGGTTGTGGTGTACATGTGTAGGAAATTGGATGATGGTGACGGAGCCTATGATTGAGATTCGAAGTCAGCTGGCAATGTATTATATAACTGAGTCCATCTATATCTGAGTCGATTCATATCTGAGGCTATTTTATAATGTGAGGAGTGTATCATTAACATGTGTAGTAATATAATAATCATGATTATGAATATGATAATAATTTGACAGTGCGTATCAACGGTGTTAAATTATAATGGTAGCCTGCAGTGTACCTGTGAAGAAAACTAACTTGGCAACACTTACCTGTCAACCACATTAGTGACCCTCCTGTCCTGGTTGGACCACCACTGTCGTATCAGGGCTGGCATCACCTGTAGGGCGTGGTGATACACTGAGGATGCCAGGTGTGGTATATATCCCTCGAGGGGGCATAGAGAACTGTGAAAGAACAGAATGGTAGTGGAGTGGTCTGGTTGTTTGATGCTCTGAGCTTGTTATCCAGAGGCTGTAAGTTTGAGTGCACATTGCATCCTCGGGCAAAGTTATCTCCATTGCTCGCTCCACGAAGGTTCCGTATATGGTGACACCTATGGGGAGTCCCCCAGGGGATTTGATTAGGTGGTATAATAGTTTTGGGCGCAGGGTGCAGAAATGCTAGAATTGTACACAAAACGAATATGTGGGTTCGACCAATCAGCATGCACCTAATCAGCACTGTGGTCTGAACACGTGGGTTGATGCGCTGTGTGTGAACAAGGCCTGTGAGATGTACGCCCTTGGTATGGTATAGTTTACTAAGATGTACACATGAACATAGACTGTACAAGCAGAGGTGTGCAGAACATAGAGACACCCTGCTTGATGTGCCTAACAATCTTTGAAAAGTCCCCCAAAGAAAACTATACATCGTATGAGTGCAAACTTGCCATCAGCCAAAAGCATCTCACCTGGTGGCACCATCAACTCGTATCTGTTGTCAATTGGACAACTGGATTGAATCAAATAGGACTGTGCTATGACGTTACTACTCTGACGCCTAATGTTTGGGGCAGCGGCCGCGCTAGGAGGTATTCGTGTTGGGAGAAAGAATCCTGAATGGCGATGTTCTCACCATCGGACTCAACATCTATTGAAATCCAAAAAAGTTTAGAGATTTGCATAAATTATGTGAATGTTCTCGGGGACCAACTGTAGTCCACATCCATCACCTTTTGTGTCAAACGAACTTGATGATTTGGCATGACACTTAATTGCAAATAGAGTGCAGGGTCCTCCAGTTCTTACCATTGGGCTAAAGATTGGGTGTCTTGAGAAAGAGCATCATCAGTTAGTGCTTCTCTGACAGGGAGTTTGTCCTGATTGTTGGGTTAGTGGGCATCAGTGAAACCAAACAATTTATTTTTATTCAAAAGGAGCAATGTTCTCACCATTGTTGACAAGACTGAGTGGATAGAGGCATCATTAGTTCCTACTCATCAAGTTTCTTTGACAAAGGGAGTTCGCCTCCTAGCCTGTTGATTGTCAAGGTAACAGCACCTTATCATTGTGCTATGATCATCAGCACCTTATCATCGTGCTATTCCAGGACGATGCTTGGTTTTGAGATGCTTGTTCTGGAGGAGTTGATTGACCAGTTGGCTAAGGATAGTGATCATGTCGAATGAAAGCGCTAGAGCTTCAAGTGGCTGGAGCAAGAAAGCAGGAACAAACAAAGATGACCGAAGATGATATGGTAGATGAGAAGACACAGAAGGTTGGCTCAAGGAGGAACCTCCAAACTAACAACTGAGGACAGTTGTTGTTGGAGTAAGGTAAACTACCAGTGATTGGGGACGTAACCGGATTACAACTGGACGAATAAGAAGTAGTGTGATGAGAAGGAAGCAGCATTCTCACCATTGGGCTCAATATTAAGTGTCTTGGAGAAGAGCATCACTGGCTCCTGCTTGCCCTGTTTCCTCGAGAGGGAGTTGCTGTCTTGATCATCGGGTTAGTGGGCATTATCTTGAAGAGTGTTTGCAGCAGGAAGGAGAGTGACTCATTCCTCTTCAGGTAGGCTGCAAACTCAGCCCTCACCTACGAGTCAAGAGAAAAGGAAAGCTGGTGACATATGCTGAGGACAGCACCTAGCTGCAAGGGGTTATGATCCCAATACTTTGGTCATAGCCAACCTACAGCAGGTTGGCTATGACCAGATGACGGGGCCAGTGCTGCCTGGACAGCAGTCTCCTTCGCCGGGGCGTACACCAGGTACTGATCCCAGTTGAATGAACTGGGTTGCACTGGCAGCCAGAATCACTTGAGGCGATATAGAGTAGCTAGAGTTTGCATCCAACCAATTCCTCAGGCTACATGGCGAGCGAGTACCCGGGACTGAAACTCCCAACCATTAGACTGCTAGGCCAGTCATAGAGCCACTGTGCTGTGAGAGCTAGACAGACAGTGTAATTGAAGGTAGATATGGTGAAGTGGAACTTCCATGGTAAGTATGTCATATGTATGATTGACTGGCCACAAAAAAAGAGGATCATATTATACCAATACTGCAGCAACCTCCCTGGCTACCAGTCAAGAAGCGGATTACTCCCAAGGTCTCACTTGTTATGCACAGATGTGTCTACGGGATAGCCCCTCAGCACAGACACAGTCCTACTGAGCTCTACCACACAAGCAGCTATCTTTGCCCTAGTCAGACCTAGCAGCTGAATCGGACCCCAGCCTGGTCTCAAAACTATGGAATGCCCCACCACTGGAACCCAAGACAACTTGCTCCGGTGACTCTTTCAAACTGAGGTCTCACATATTGTACTGTCCAGCACTCAGATCAGCTTGGTGGATTCACGCACTCACTAATTTCCATCATTGCTAATAAATTGCTTGATGATTTGATTCTTGCAGTGGTTGTAGGAATAGTAACAAGAACGCAACGATGCGTAGTGATTCCTTGCCTCTTCTTTTACTTTTGATTCACAAAACAGATGTCCAAG
>JAUOBX010517061.1:0-10113 GCA_032360705.1 Eupentacta quinquesemita
CATGTATTAGTTTTCTACCAATATATCCAGTATGAGAATACTATTTGAATGAAATTCATTGTTGGTGTTAGGGTGCTCTTCAAATGTAACGTGAGTAACCGACGCTTCCATGTACCTATATCTTTCAAGAAATAAGAAAATCAAATTCTGCTTTTGCCAATGTTTAGGTACATTTGTTATCCTACCAATGTATAGACAACAGCTATTTGAATTAATGAATGGTGAAGATATCATTTATGACCAAAAGTCATCAAAAATGTCACGTGAGTAACCGCGGAATTGCCCATATGCGTCAGATTGCGCGCTCATTCTTAGATTCGCTAACAAAATCGACTGTGCCTAATATTGACGGGACCCAACTGTGGAGGTAGATGATTGGTGTGGGCCAGTGTGTTAATCAGGCACCCCAGCGCCACCCAATAACAAGACACAAAACTGTGTCGTGATTCCTTGCCTAGTGCACTGTCTCAATGTCAGTCATAGGTAAACACTCAGTTACACGTTACTACGTGAAACTAGGTGATTGCAGCGCGGTGAGCACTCAGTGATTTGAATCGGTGGGAATGAAATTATTTGGGTGTCAGTAAGAGCGAAGTATGTCTACTACCTGACTACGCGTCCTCGACCTGCCTCATTGTACCCACTGCTAGCCTATACCCAGCCTACTGGTCTCATTTCTGGCGGCAGTTTTTCTTTGAAAATAAGGTTCCAATAACTGCAAGCACTAGACCACAGGCCTACTAGGCCCATACCCTAGCCTGCCAAGGTATTCGGAAAACTTCAATTGTGTTGTGTGTCTCCCCCCTCAGTGACGTTCCATTTACTACTGCCTGTTTGTATTTTTAGGCTGCTTGTATTTTCTCCTCCTACTTTTAACCAGCCTTCCACTGTTTTCGCTTCCACTATAGATCCTGCTTGCCAATGCATTCTATTATATTACATGTTCTACTTCTTTTGATGTTATTGATCAGCATTCTCACAGCAGTGGACTGAGACGGATTTTCCATGTTTTCTACGATCCTATTCTACTTCGAGAGTCGGTTCGATGACATTTCGCTCCATGTATGCATGCTGTAGTTTCGTCTAATGGGAATATGTAGACTTCAATATCACAAATTATTCCCGCTCAAATGATAAAAAACTACAGACCACTTATGTAGAGAGCATTCGTGGTAACGAGGGTTCTTGGAAGTCTTATTTCATCGCTGCGTGATTTTTGACTCTCGGGCGAGTCAGGATCAACCCTCGGGAATTATATATGAAGAATAACACTCCTGGGTAAGAGTTTGTATATGGCAGGGCGATTAAGTTATTCACTATGATAAGATATACCTACAATATATCTACAATCTACAATGGGACACTACAGAGTACAGACCCGTGGCACGAACGTAGTTTCTAGTACTTCTGGTTTTCCTACTGCATTTTTCTTTTTCGAAGTAAACTATGTAACATAATAACTCACGACTGCAAGTTTTTTGGGGAGCGAATGATTGTTCTTCGTCGAAAAAGTTTACATTTTAAAGAAAAACAAAGGCAATTTGCTGGGTAGTCTAGGTACGGTAATGCATGATGTCAAACACCAACATTGAATAGGTGAGCAGGTGTCCCATGTATCTTTGGCGAAGATCGTAGGCCCTTATATAATTATATCTCTCTCACTCGGAATTATGTCTTGCATTATAGCGCATAAGCATATAGGCAGTCACCGGCAGACCTTCCCCCAACAGCATACCCATTTCAGCTGTTCATATTCGCTAGTGCAAAAGAGCGTAGTGATTCCTCGACTGACAGAATTATATTTCTCTCACTCGAACTTTTGTTGACAACAGATGTCATTTTACACATAGTAGGAATATATGTATGCAGTTTACCTTGTTCATGAGGACTTCAAATTTCTTATTGTTTAAGTCCTATAAGGCCAAATTCTCAATATGAGGAATAGCCATATAAAAAATGTTCAGGGTTTCGTGTTCCCCAGTTTTCATAGCAGGATTACTACATCAATTTCAATTTACAAGCATCCGTATTTTCGTTCCATGCACGAAAGAGGATGGTACAGCCGATGATCAATGATCCAGTGAATCGCAAAAGAACTTATATGGATTTGCCTGGATCTACCTGGACAGCCGTATTGCATTAACTAACGCTGTTTCAGGAGTAGGCGGCTTGCGCTCTTGATGATCCTTCTCGTCAGTAGTATTTTTGAAGGTCATTGAGGGACTTCGAAAGATTTTAAGAAGACATTAAAAGACCGTCATGAACGAAACTAGTATTATAGAGGATTGGAACATAATCGTATCTGTCCAAACCGGACGTTCATACGATCCATTACAGAGTTACAGGCTCTTGAAGTTCCTGTCATGGAGATTGCATGATACAAAAAGCATCCCAGTATACAATTTTAATTGATGTCTTTGCTGTAGAACTCTGGACATGTTTTTGCTATTTCCGAAATTTACTCGATTTCGCTCGAAAACCCTGATAACCAGCAAGGAAGACTAACGTTCGATTAGACGGTGGGTGCCAGTAGTTACTTAGGTTAGAAATACAAAGGAAATCCTTCGTGGAACGTTGAGGTATGTACCATAAGTCAAAACAATGAACTACCTGAGATATTGTCATCGACATCATAGTTATTGCGCACTCAGTATATACGGATCAAACTCAGATCAATAACTATGCATCGAGACATTGTACAAGGGTGCGGTTTGGACCGTTTTTTTCAATCCTCTATGAAATCAGCCTTGACCAACATCATTTTCTGACAACATTCAATGTAGGTGTTGTCACTGCTCTCTAGGGTAAATTATCCAATTTTTGAAGAAGATATTTCCTCTGGCTACCAATATCGTATAACGTTGCTCAACTCTCTTTGATTTCTGTGCGATCATAAGAATTCAAAAATTTAAAGATTGCTAGGACTATTGTATTTTGTAGATAAGCCTCTATTATGGAGTTGTCAAGTTCGATTCTTGTCGCCTCCTATTATAACTGTAGCTTTACAGGGCTGGTAGATACAGTTAATATCCAAGGTTCCCATAATCACGCACGGTACTTTGAAGTTGGCGTCGCTAGCGGCTTGAACCACTTTAAAATAACCTCGCCATCCATATTAATAAAGTATCTCCAGATAGTGCCCATTTTTTGGGCTCATCGCGTCATTACCAATTTGCCACCCTCACTGTGAAGTTCGTGCTATCGGATTCCGTTTATTTCATTTGTTGACACCTTCATTTTTGTTCTTGCGTTTCAAAGGATTTTCATGTCGTAGAGTCATAATTCGGTTTCTGAGCGATTTTATTATATTTGAGAGATTGTTGGTGAATCCCCCTAATCTTAGCGCTCAGTAACGTTGTTAGTAACAACGAGACGTACTAGTTCATCCCCCTTGATGTGGGTGTTAATGTCCAATGATATTCGGTATTTTTCAACTAAGCTACGTTTTGAGCCTTATAGATTATGACACGCCCATGCAAAGTGAACAACTCTGTTCACTTGGACGGCCTCGTATAGCTTACGGTAACTCGTGTCGATTATTTAAAGACTCACAACTTCTCCTATCATGGAATCCTAATGATATGCTACATCTGACACAACTATGGTGGTGGTGTCTTTCGAGAAGCTACGATAGATTAGTAATATTCCTCTTATATCTTCACCAGTTCGATCGCTATTCATTTATCAGCGTTGGGAAGGCCGACAATATTTTTGTTGTTGAATGTTGCCTCGGGATATCCGAGATATTCACTACTACTGTATTCATAACCATGAACGCATTGACAACCTTGGCCGATATTGCAACCGTTCATGTTCCCACAAGAACCTTGAGTGATCAGTTACCTGCGTTTCGTATCGATGTACCTCACGTAGTGCATGATTATATTGGTTCTTTTTGTTGTATTCTCGTTTCGTATTCCCATCTTCTTTATCTAATTTCATTCAGCAATAAATTCAGCATTGGGATAATGTACATTCATCGTACAGTGAACCTATCACCATTCGGATGTTATTAGTTGTGTATCTCGAGCTGGTGTATTCATATACTCGCGTCGCCTGGAACGTCCGATGATATCATGGTTTTGTGGATGACGCCGCCGCCGCTGCCGTCGCCACCGCCGGAATCTCTAAGCGTTCCCGCAATAACTCTCTTCTGCTTCGTTCGATCGATTTGAAACTTGATACACATGTTCGCCCGATTGGTTTTCAGCCGATGGGATTGTCAAACTGAGGTTAGATTCATTATCACGCAATGTTTGCTGTCATCATGCAGGGAAGAGGAAGACGTTATAGGTAATGCATGAAACTATTTCAGACTTTGGATACTGGCCCACTGGGACATGTCAATTAGGCTACATGTCATATAGGCTGGTGATGTGACTTGTTCGCATTGCTCCCCCACCCCACCCCGCTAAAAAATATGTTTGTCCATTATCAATTCAAGTTCCTATAAATGCATTTAGGTTGTCCTGAATTATCCAACCAATGCTATCAGGGGAATTTAACAATTGCTTGTTCAAATATATTGGTCACTGCAAGGTGGTCTTGTTTGTTCAAAGAGGTGAACAACATTGTGGAGTGAGCAAGGCCTGGTTGAATATTGTTTACACAAGTAGATAATTGATCGAATAATATCAAGGAAGCAACACTTCACTGTACATCAAGTGTATCCATTCTCCCCCAGTGAAGACAAGTCAGTGGGTCACACGGAATTAGATGCTAATTTGGCTAATAAAGGTCTAGTATTGAAAGCCATTGTGCAAGAAGAAAAATACTGCATAAATTAGTTGTAGGTTCAGCCCTCCCACTAAGTAAAGAATGGAAGAGCCTTCTACACGATTGTAGTGAACTGTCAATTGTATTTATAAGGTATTGATAATCGCGTTCAACAGATATCGTATACACAAGAAGTGTCACACACACACACACACACACACTCAAGTCTCACTACTTCATAAATACAACTAACAGTTTACTACAATTGTGTGGACGGCTCGTCTGGTGAGAGTAGTGAACTAACAACTAATGTATTATTTATCTCATTGCACAGTGGCCTTCAATACAGGACCAATATTTGCCAAATTAGCTTATAATTCCTGGGCTGGTTCTGCATTATGATCCACTAACTGGTCTCGACTGGGGGAGGGGGTACACCTGATGTACAGTGATCTGTTGCTTCCTTGGTATTATTTGATCAATTAATAACTTGTGTGAGCAAGATGCAACTAGGTGAGATTCTTGCTCACTCCACAATGCTGTTCACCCCTCCTAGCAACTAGTAAATTCCCTCGATAGTGTCGGTTGAGATGATTCAGGGCAATCTATAGGCAGTGACAAAAATCTAATTTGGAACTAGGAATCATGAATTCAAATTGAAAATAGACTAACACATTTTTCCAGGGAGGAGAAGTGGGAGAGCAGGGTAGTGGGAAGTGGGAAATTCCACCGTGACTCTCGTTACATTTGGGCCAATTTTAGAGAACAAATTATGCTATAAATTTACAAGCTAAGCACACTATCATCTGATGTTCCTTATTCAAGGACATGTTGGCATAAGACCTGGAATTGCAATGTGGAACCATTATATAGAGCGTGACTCACGTCACATAAAATAGATGAGGACAAAACTCCCGCTCAAACTTCACACATAGTAGGGATTGTGATGTCACGGAAAATTGGGTTTCGCGATAGCCCTGCCAAAAGCAATTTCATTGCACTTGGTTATTTCGAATATGGAGAAATGAAAAATGGAGAGTGCCATTTTCCCGAGCATGTCTTGGCGGCCATTTCGACACCAACACCAACAAACATGGTAGTAATAAATTTACCAGTATGAAGAACAGCGGCCATTTTTTTTATCCGAGACGGCCGCCATTTTTCATACTAAATGATCATATCACACCCGTGTAACACCACCACGGTAGCGCGAGAACGAAAAACTGGGATACTAGCGCACAGTTATGTACATCATTTGAATCATGGTGTCCTCATGTTCTGAAATAACTCTCGAAACCAAAACATAACATATTAGTGGGGATTATTGATGTCACAAAGAATGGGTTTTCGAGATGGCCCTGCCATCCAAGATGATCGTATCACTTCGAAAAGAGTGGCTGAAGGATTTATTTCAGTGGCCAATCTAACAGCTAACGAGTCCCGTTATATATTATTCATCACTGTTGAAAAGGTGGTCATTTTGAATTTCAACATGGCCGCCGTTTTCACATGGAGATTATCATATATCATAGATCAGTATGTAGTGGTTGTATCGTCCGGGCTATAGTGTCCATTGTTTTTGAAGCAAATCCAAGAACTTTGACCACACATCCAGGGCCAGTAGTAACGGTTGAATTCTATTAATCTCGGTCATCTCGAAATCCAAGATAGCCGCCATATCCATATGAAAATCTATTTTGGTGTGTATGGACTCATAACACAATGAGCTCTGGTATGCAACAACTAGGCCCTTAAAAATGGGACCATCTGCTGCGTTGTGGGAAAGTAGAATTGCTTATCTCGTTACTTATTCTGAAAGAGCACTATTGAAAGTACAAACGCTGACAATTTCAGCGAAGTGGTCACTTTTTCCTGTTTCCAAATTTGATGACTGAAATGGGCCATCGTCGAGTTTGCAGTGTAATATATAGTCCGATCATCTACTGGAAATACACCTTCTTCTAGCACAAAATCTGAACAATCATGGCACTTCGAATTGGACATCGTTGGAGTGGGGGACTCTCAGCTTCGCATCGGTATACATCAATTCCCAGACGAAAACTTCTGGTGGCGGCTGGACAGACCAGAACGAACCCAATTTAGTGTGTAAGTCAATGGAGAAATTATTTGTGGTATGCTACTGTATTGGCAATCGTGGTTATTGTTTTAAGAGGCAGTTTTATTAGCTCTGGTTCCTATGAACCTACTCGTACTGTTTCTATCAATTAAATAGTGGTTATCTGGAAATTCGATATGGCCACCATATGTCATTGCACACGGTCTGCCTAAGATATGGTTTCAGTGAAATTTCCAATCAAGAGGCGCCATTTATTTGACTATTTGATCAGACTGATTGCTATTTGGAACATCTGTAGCTGGATGAATATTTCTGATCGATAGTGGCGGACATTTTGATTTTCAAAATAGCAACTATTCATTATATGGGTTAGCACGATTCGCATTCCTTAGTATTATTCGGTTCTTAGATAGGGCTTTATCACTGTTTACAGCCTCAAAGCACTTTACAGACATTACCCCTGATCAGAATGATTTGCTAATCACGCACTCATAGTTCTCAACTCTTTCTGTTATCTCCTGACGCACCGGAACAGTGTGTCACGCATCAGTGTCCCGCGGGGATCTTCCCAATAGTGGCTGCATACTACACTTTACAAGCCACCTCACAGGATACCCCTTCCACACAAGGGTACCGTGGGACTGTCGAGAGGCATTTGTTGTCCAACAGCACTGCAGAAAAGCATCACCTGCCTTTCTGAGATCCGACCTCGCAATAATGATAATTAGTCTGGAATTCTACCGACTGAGCTGATCCGCCTCACTCTCTGAATCTATCGCAAAGCGATCATACTTCTACCCATCGCCATCTGAACTGTCGAATTACTGTTTATCGTATGGTTTCGACTGGCGCAGGCAGTAACCATGTGCAACATGGTCGACTCAGTCTATGTACCGATATACGAACCACCTCTAGCAACCACAATAATATAGGCAAATACTATTTCGAGGCGAGAACACATTGACACGCGGTTTTGAGAGGCCACTGGCGCAGCCGCCAAATGTAGGGAGATGCAACATATGTAGGGTTCGGGGTGTATGAGATGTCCCCGACGTTCGTTACCCCGTGTTCGGCGTTGTGCTGTTGGTAATCAGGTTCCCTCCGCCTTGGCCCAATCTGAGACCGGTTTGGTTCCGGAATAGTCTTTTGCCTGTCTTGTGGAGGAAATTTCCTTCGATTCAACAGGTAGCGTCAGTCAATCACTGTATAATGAGGCATTCTATACCTGGGACAGTTCTGTGTGTGATACTATTCTTCCTTGTGTGGCAGAGGTCAGTTCAGGAGACTCCAATGAACACCAACGTTGCTAGTATAGGGTGTTATACGTTTGTCGTCAAGGATCTGATATCCGTGATGGGACAGTCTCAGGTTTCTCGACTCCTCTAGTAGTTATGAACTTGCCGCTGTTAGTTCATGATCTCTTGTGTGGCCGTTAGATAGACAGACCGAGCACTTCGGATGGGAGGTGGAGGTGCCCAGGTGTACTTTAATCTTGTATCTTCTAGGCCCAAGGCGCTTTCTAGAGATACAGTTGACTTCCTCCAGCCGATTCGCCTGACTCGACTCGATGGTATGAGTCGATGTATGGTTATAGAGATAATGCGTTGAGATAGGGTCGGCGCCTGGCAGCATAATGGGGATTCAGAATCTCCGTAATTCGGCTCCCGTGTTACGTTGCCCAGCTGTCAATATACGGTCGCTGATTAATCCAATGTAAGGGCCATTGGGCCGGGAACAACGAGGATTCGTATAAGGCTTAACCCCACGCATGTATCAGGTGGATCCTGTTGGGTCCCTTGTTGTTATACCAACTGTAGATTAGGACGTGTTTATACTATTTGGTAAACTCGAGTGGCACTGGAGCGGCAAGTTCTCGCTCGATCCATTTTCGGGTCAGAGCTGTGGTGTCATCCGGAATAAATCGAAGAGTATCGTGATGCTCGTACCGGGTACGGTCTTCGCTATGGTCCTCTTAAATAGGATTTGGGCGTAGGATGCTTAGGTGTCAGCGCATCGGGTTCCACTGCAGAGAAGGTGTTGGTCAACCGCCTCTCGGATATATGTGTCTTTTCTAAGTTATTGCGGGGATTTTATCTTTTTTGTAGCCTCAATTTCGACTCCCTAAGGCGTTTGACTCCTTGGACAGAGAGGCTCTCTCGTAGAATCATAGATCAGCGCAGTATGCCACTGACGCATCTTGTGCAACTGATATCGTCTCTATAATCTAGTAGTGCATGGAGAAAAGAGAAGATACTATTATAATTCCGATTTATCAATTTAGAACAACAATTTGTATTTTGACAGTATTGAGTGAGTGTAAATGTTAGTTGAATTACAATCACTTTTTTTTACACCAACAATTTTTTTATGAAGATGAAATCCAGTCCAGCTGAAGTTTCAAGAGGAAGGGAATGTAAATACCTTTCATCTAATACCAATATGGTCATCATAATCTGTGTGATTCTCAAGATTTTTTGCATTTTTCATGTTTCAGGATCTGTCACAATTTTCAAGGAATTGCCCAAGTCACATCACTAGCATACATTACATGTACCCTAAACGACATGTCCCAGTGGGCCAGTATCCCAAATATGAAATGGTTTTATGCTTCACCTATTCCGAAAATGACATTTGTTCATTGCTGTCAAATACCATCAGACGAAAACGCTGTATTACTCATGTTTACGACAAAACTTAGTAAAAATAGGGCAAGGAATCACACTACATCGTCGTGGTCTTGTTACTATGAATATCAGTAGAAATATGGATTCCACACACAAACTACTACCTGGGGTGTGGTTCACCTGCGGCGAGTTCAACCTGAGGCTAGTTCAATCCGTCGCAAATTTGACAAGCGACGAGTTACATCGCATTCCTTTTTTCTTTGTATCTTATTGCGGAAGCACAGATTTCACTGTATCAAATATTGCTCTGCATTAGGTTTGGCATATCATTACTAACAAGCTGGGACAGTCTAAATTACCAAGTAACAAACCAACCCTGAGGACGCTGGGAAGTGAGCGTAAGCGAGATAGGCATGGTTCGATTGATCTGTGTCCAGCTGAGTGGAATCTCGAATGCTGTTTTTTCTGCCTCGAATTGTCCTAATTAGAGGAAGCTTCATGATATGTAGGTCCAGGCCATGTGTTTAATTTTGTGTAATTTGATTTGAACGAAACCCGCACCTGGAACACTTGGAACGCTGTAAATCAAAGAGAACGCTGTAAATCATGGAGAATGCCCTATATAACCTGGATATGATTATTGTTCTATATCTGAGTACAGTATTACTACTATTATCTAGCATTGGGGATCCGAGT